>OZJO01001390.1:0-11962 GCA_900406225.1 Acrobeloides nanus
GCCACGGAGTATATAAGCATGATACACGGTGACCGAGACCTATTGCTTCAGCTAATAGATCATCCGTGTCAGTGTTTCATGACGTTAATGTCAATGACATTGACTTAAATGTCAATGACTTGACTTGACATGTCAATGTCATGTCATGTCATTTTGCGAATGACGTCAAGGTCAACGTTTTTTAGCAAGAGATATTTTCACTAACAAGGGACACTCACGAGGTGTAAGTCCCAGTTTTTTATAATTTTCACGTGGAAAGATAGTAGAGGCCAATATAAGGTACTCATTTAAAAAATTAGGTGCCAATGGGCCTTCTATGACCATATAATAAAAATCGAAAAAATAATTAAAAAATGTAAAAATTGCAAAAAAATTTTGACCCAAGGAGGACTCGAACCCTCCACACAATATCCAATTGCCTGAAACAAAACCATTACACTATGGTGACTTATTTTAATTACCTTAAAATTGATATGTGTTCTAATGATATTGCTGATATTTTTTGTGTTTTAAAACGAAAGTTTGCATTTTTTTTCATTTTTTGATATCATATTGTTGATTTTCTACTTTTTTTTATATCATATTGTTGATTTTTTTTTATGAGTACCTTATATTGGCCTCTACTATCTTTCCACGTGAAAATTATAAAAAACTGGGACTTACACCTCGTGAGTGTCCCTTGTAAGTTTTTTCTCTTTGATAAGTTCGACAAGAAAGTCAGACACAAAGAAATTTTAAAAAATAAATAAATAAATTTCTTTGTGTCTGACTTTCTTGCCGAACTTATCAAAGAGAAAAAACTTAGTGAAAATATCTCTTGCTAAAAAACGTTGACATTGACGTCATTCACAAAATGACATTGACGTCAAATGTCAATGTCACGATGTCAATGTCAACCTTAAAAAATGACGTCATTAAAACACTGATCCGTGTAGTAGGCATCTCTCGTGCAAGCGATTACCCTCTGCTAGCATTATGGCAAAACACGTTCAGCCAGAGGCGGTAGGCCGAACCCATGATTCACCAGCTATTTCTATTACAGCCATAGTCCGACTGTTTTTGATCACGACCCTCAACCAGGTGCGCCGCAGGGTAGGACTCCTAGAAAAATTCATTGAAAAAAAGTTTTCCTGCAAAAATTTTGGTAAAAAATTTTTTCGAAGATAGGGCCGCAATCGACACCCCCTTTAATTAAATGTTTTGAAATAAAATTTCCTTGGCGTTTTCTTGCATTAATAAAAATCTTTTTCGTTTTAATGAATTCGCTGATATGAACATGCATCGAGAATTAAGTTAATAAAAAAAAGTTTATTGGATCAAACATCTAGAATAAATTTTTACTGCAGGTTTAGATTGAAAAATTGTAACAATATTAATATTATCTAGCTTAAATCTGATATAGTTGTTATTATAATAACGAACGACTAAATTTGCATTTCCCATAATAACACTCCATACTCCACCATATTTTTCTTCGGCTCGTTGCTTAATAAAATTGCATATTTGACCACCATCCCGAGAATTTCCATCACCACTAGTATGTACATTCAATGCTTCATGCAACCATGTTACAGCATCTTCGGTCGTCGATTCAGACATTTTGTTCTCATTTTTAATAATACTGGCTTGTACTTCACTTCGTGTAAAATCTTTTTTCAAGCTGCTACCGACCGTAAGGGCAGATCGAAAAATTAAAACAAAATCATTGTTATCCAGCTTAAATCGAATATAATTGCCATCATAATGAGTTAAACATGAACTAGCATTGCCCATACAAACGCCCCAATAACCACCATGCTTCTCTTCGAATCGATGTTTAATAAATTTGCATATTTCAATACCTTCACGAGAAGTTCCATCACGACTGGTATGAATTTTTAATGCTTCGTGTAGCCAGGATATAGCATCCTCGATTATTGACGGCTGCATTTTTTCCTTCGCTTCAATAATACTAGATTGTATCTCACTTCGTTTAAAATCTTTATAAATCACCATGGTGGTAAAACTAAAAATAAAAATTGTTTAAATCGATCCACTTGCGAAATGACTAAAAAAGGATGAGGTGTACCCAAAAATTGTTTCCGATATCTTTTCAAAACATATTATTTCGGATTCGACATAGTCGATTTTATGGGACTGAGATTGGGATCGGAGGTCTAAGGCTGCTCGTGTGGATATATATTTAGATTCATCCGGGCGAATCTGATTCGCCCGTAACTTATATAAAGCGCTTGTGTTCGTATATACAGGCGATTTTTTACGGTGATCTCCAAATCGTTGCTAACCTATACCACGATATAGAGGGTAGTGAGAGGAGCAAAATGTGGGGTCGACCATGGGTCCACTCCCTACGATTAATTTTTTATAAGGGATACCCCCAAAGAGGGGAGCCATTTGGGGCTCATTCTCCGAAAAAACGTGGCCACTAAAAGCGGCATTTTATAGTACCACTTTAGAGCTTCCTAATGGTACCTTGCTTTGGTCATATGACTTTAGCCTGGCTGAGCTATAACGTTCCAAAGTTGCGTTATTCGAAATTGAAAATTCTTTAGATTAGCGAAATTTGCCATAATTTATATATATTCGGAAAATTCATGAAAAATTGAGCATTTTTTGTTTTTACAGTAAATTCTGAATCGCTACCGTTGTCAAGATAATCGCGTTTGAAGTTGGCTATTTTTTGGAATTGGTTTAGAATTTGAATTCCCGTCAAAATTGAAAATCAGGGTTTTGGCGGGAATTCAAATTCTAAACCAATTCCAAAAAATAGCCAACTTCAAACGCGGTTATCTCGACAACGGNATCTAAAGAATTTTCAATTTCGAATAACGCAACTTTGGAACGTTATAGCTCAGCCAGGCTAAAGTCATATGACCAAAGCAAGGTACCATTAGGAAGCTCTAAAGTGGTATTATAAAATGCCGCTTTTAGTGGCCACGTTTTCGCTTTAGTGGCCGAAAAAAATTGATTTTTCTCATATTAGTGCCTCAAAAAATGACCAAAACTTCGGAAAATAGCTCCATAACTTTTTATGGCTTTGAGTTTAACCCCATAGTGTGTTACAGAAAATGTAGTATATTATCCCAGCCTTCAAATAAGCCCTTGATCTAAGCTCAAACTTTTCATCTGACTGAGATACTGGCTAAAATAGCCCACAATACCTGAAAAATGGTCCATATAGCCAGATCTCGGTTCCAAGTAAGGTTTGAAGTCAAAATTTTTGCACCATCGTGTTCAGCATGGTCGAAAACCTAGGGTATATATCAGTTTCGAAAAAAGCTGAACACTTTGGAAAATTGTTGCCTCAACGGGTCAATCCTTATAGAAACTCTCTTTTAAACGTTTTTACTCGCGCCAGCTCCAGCTGATAGTGAGCGGCCTTAGACCTACAATCCCATAAAATCGACTATGCCGAACCCGAAAACATATGTTTTGAAAAGACATCGGAAAAAATTTGACTCGCGCCAACTCCTTAAAAATTCCCACGTAGGAACTGAAAATGCTCAACGAACTTTTTTCGGCACTAGGCCAGGTTGTTGGCATGAGACGCATGAAAATAGTTTATTTGCGTTATAGTTAATATTGATTCATGAAAAATGGCAGCTTTTCGCGAATGTGCGGTTTGTTTAGAAGAGTTACGAAATAATTTAAGTACAACCAAATGTGGACATCTAGTTCATACCGAATGTGGTCGAAGATGGATTTCTGTAATTTATCATTTTTATATTTTGAAAAACGAGATTTTAGCAATCAAGAACATGCCCAACTTGTAGAAATCCGGCAAATACAGGGTGTCCCAGTTGGTTGTAACTATCATTGATTTGAGGGTTTCTCGTCATTCAATCGGTCATTTTCGATGAGATTTTTTGTAGGAGAGTGCTCAGACGATTCTGCTTCAGATCCTATACAAATATTCAAAATTCGCGTTTTCTCATATGCTAATTTTTCAGGCAACTTTTCTCTGTCTTCCCAATAAGGTAGAGATTTGATTTAGACATAATCTGATAGCTTAGTGATGCCCCAACAATGTAAAAAATTATATCAAAAAATCTTTTGACAGTGATGAGAATAGAATTATCAAAATTGAGAAAAAAGTTATAAAGAATTTAAGGTTGTGATGACGTGGCCTCAGTGGCGCAGTAGGTTGCGTGTTTGGTTGTTGCCCGAAAGGTCGCGAGTTTGATACCCAGCTTCATCGCTTGGATTTTGCCCAAAAAATTGGTCTCAATTTTTACAACTCTATTTCTCAGAGACCAATTTTTTGGGCACAAACTAAGCGACGAAGCTGGGTATAGAACCCAAGGCCTTTCGAGCAACAGCCAAACACGCAACCAACTGTACAGAGCGTTCATTTTGGTCTGCAACATCAATGTTTTTAGTCGTTCTCGCACCCCCTCTAACGAATTTCTATGCGGTCTTTTTTAAATTGTAGCTGAACAATGGCCGAATAAGTGTTGATAAAAATTTTCGAAATCCGTTGATCCTAACATTGTCAAAAATTACTTTGAAGTTTTCAAAGTCGATTTTCTTCACCTTAACAAAATGTTAGAAATTTAATTTTTGTATGAAAATACAGAGCTTTAGTCCCTCTAACAAATGCAAAAAAAACCGTATATAAAAATTATTTAACATTGGCGAGATATTTGACCTTGAAGTTGATAGTTAAAAAATGAGGCAAAAACAAAATGACGCACCCGGGAATCGAACCCTCGACCTTCTGGCTGCTAGTCTAACGCGCTAACCACTACACCATCACTACATGGTGTAGTGGTAAGGTGAAGAAAATCAACCACATGGTGTAGTGGTTAGCGCGCTAGACTAGCAGCCAGAAGGTCGAGGGTTCGATTCCCGGGTGCGTATTTTTGTTTTTACCGCATTTTTTGACTATCAACTTCAAAGTCAAATATCTCGCCATTGTTAAATAATTTTTATATGCGGTTTTTTACATATGTTAGAGGGACTAAAGCTCTGTATTTTCATACAAAAATTAAATTTCTAACATTCTGTTAAGGTGAAGAAAATCGACTTTGAAAACTTCAAAGTAATTTTTGACAATGTTAGGATCAACGAATTTCGAAAATTTTTATCGACACTTATTTAGCCATTGTTCAGCTACAATTTTAAAAAACCGCATAGAAATTCGTTAGAGGGGGTGCGAGAACTAAACTCGGCAAAAAAATTTTTTATTTTCTTCCGGAGATTACCCATTTAGGGGTGATTTTATGCGAAAAATCGATTGCGCGCACTCCTGAAAACCACAGAAAAATGATGAAAATTACCAAAAACGACCATGCAGGGATGCATGGGGATGCAATTCGATTTTCTCGAGAAATGAACAAATATCTCCCATACATCCCTGCGTGGTTGTTTTCGGCGAATTTTCACAATTTTTCTGCGGTTTTCAGGTTGCGGGAGTGTGTGCAATCGATTTTTCGCATGAAATTACCTCTAAATGGATAATCTTCGGAAGAAAATAAAAATTTTTTTGCTGAGTTTAGTCAACATTAAGTGGCGGGAACCAGGGGAACTTGCTCCGAAAATTTTTGAGGTTTTCTTATTATCCCTCCCTTCCCCAAATCAAAGCTATTCTCCCCAAAACGTGACAGAGTTACGCCCCTTTTCACCACCCCCAAAGGATCCAAAGTCCAGGTGCCTCGGCTCCATGGGGACCGAGGTACCCGACCCCAAGGGGTAGTAGCCAGGCCCTCGAAAAAACAAATGCTCAAGTTATTTGGCTCAACCTATACTTAATTTCAAAGCTTGTATAACTTTTATTGAAGCAAGAAAAAAAATTCTATATTTTAATACATAATAGGCACAAGAATTAAGAAAACATTTTAAAATTTTACATGGTGAATATTAATTTTGCTCCTTAAATGTCTCGCATTATGATTTATGTTTTTAACATTTTTATTCGTATAAACTTTGTCATAGAAATATTAACAAGGAATGACTAAGCTTTTTTGTTGAACATGATGGAAAAATGTTCTTGGTCTAGAAAAGAAATTCAAATAAAAAAATCAAAGTGCAACATTTACCATTTCACCAATGATATCAGTAGCTGAACCAGGATTTGGTTTTGTGGGGGCACCTAGGTAAAAATCGCATCTTTCATAAAAGGGGGTAAGAATTAGGGACTAATCTCTGAAAATTTTTTTTGCCAAAACAGTCTATATAGGGACCCTTGAAGCAGTGCCAACCACAATAAAGTGTAAGATCGGAGCGATAACGAAGAATAAAAATTACTTAATAAAATTAAATAAAGTTTTCAACTAACACCAATGTTTCCTTCTTAGCATAATTATTTATACAAATGTGTTTGATATCATGTAAGAGAGCAACTAGACGCCTAAACAATATAGTCCGTTTCGCTTATAAAAAAGTCCGCATGCTATGGCCAAGTGGTATAATGCTCGCGCATCATCTGGATTGTCTCCGGAGTCAATTTTTCACTAAAAATCGTCAAAAATGGCTATTCTTGCCCAAAAAATGCTCATATTTTTGCCCAAAAAATTTCACCAAAAAAGTGCCTCCTCCTCTGTAGCTGGGAGTCTGGATACGCTACTGGAGTCAATTCAAATGATGAGCGCGCTTTGGACCACATGACCATCACATACGGACTTTTTATGATAGGAAAATAGGAAATTCGGGAAAGTTACGAGTAGGGGTCGAAAGAAGCCTAGGACCCAGGGCCGGCCCCCGGAAGCTTCGGGTGCCGGGTCCTAGGGGGCTTTTGGGGGCCGAAAATCGCCATAATTTTAACAGATTAACGTTTCAGGCCTCCAAATTTGCGCCATTCCTCCCCTAAGGGCTTCCCCAATTTCAACAAAAAAATTTAGCTCCAAGCGGGATTCGAACCCGTGACCTTGTGTGAAAAATCAACAAGTCCATTTTTTTCAAAAACGACCAAAAATATTTTTTTCGTGTCAAAAATATTTTTTAGGAGAGGAATGGCGCAAATTTGGAGTCCTTAAACGTTAATCTGTTAAAGTTATGATTTTCTCGAATTTTTTCCAATTTTTTTGGATTTTTTTCAATTTTTCGATTTTCTTCGATTTTTTTCAATTTTTATCAAATTTTTCATTTTTTTCAAGTAAATCGATTTTTTCAAAAAAAGAATATTCATTGAAAAACAAAAAAATTTCGGCGGGGACTGAACCTGCGCCTTTCCTACCGCAAAACTAACACTTTACCAACTGAGCCATGAAGGCAACAAGTTTTCATTTCTAGTTTTTCAAATATTTAAGTTGAAAAGGCAAAAATGAAAAATTGAATTTTTAATTTTTTCCAGAGGGATACCCCCCATGATTTTAGTGTCGTTTTTCTTCTCTCACTCAGCTCTTTCCAAAAATCTAAGTCGTAACGGGATTGGACTTAAGGTTATAAAATTCGGTGACACAGACAAACAGACAGACATTTCTCGTTTAATATTAAAGGGGAACTGACTTTTGCGACAGGATCTCTGAAGAAAAAAAAATTTTCGACATTTTTCAAAAAAATGATATTTCTAGGGGTAATTTTATGCGAAAAATCGATTGCGTGCATTCCCGAAGCGTGAAAATGCTTCCTTGACCCTGGTGCAGGAAAATAGATGTGTGTATTGAAGCGAAAATCGAAAAATTTTGAAATTTCTCCCTCAAAATCATATTTCTGGGGGTAATTTCATGTGGAGAAAAAGTCAGTCCCCCTTTAAAAGATTAACTTATAACAAACACTAATAACATCTGCGCAATCAGTGATATTGTCACGAATAAAATATAGTTTAGACTTCCATCTTCCTCTAAAATCCACTCAAGTTCCATTTTTGACTTTTTACAATATAATTTGATCGTTCCCATTATTGGTACGAAAAAATCTAAATAACAAAAATCACCAAAGTCGAGACCGGCCAAAGTCGAGACCGGGAACTGAAAAAAAGTCTGGATTCCCGGTCCCGTACGACTCTACTTTATAAAAAAAATCGATCGATGCACTGAAGATTGATGAAAAGTAAAAAGAATTCTAAATTGCTTTAAACTTTGAAGCAGCACTTTTGAAAAAATTTTTTTGAATTTTTGCAAAAATGACTTTTCAAGGGATAATTTATGCGAAAAATCGATTGCGCGCATCCTCGAAGCTTGAAAATGCTTCCTTGATCTTGACCCTGATTCAGGGAAATAAGAGTGTATATTGAAGCGAAAATATGAAAATTTTAGATTTTTCTTCTAAAATCACCGTTCGAGGGGTAATTTTATGCGAAAAATTGATTGCGCGCATTCCCGAAGCTTGAAAATTCTTTCCTGATCCTGATTCAGGGAAATAAGGATGTGTATTGAAGCAAAAATATTAAACTTCTAAAATCATCGAAAAATTACTTCGTTTCAATATACACTCTTATTTCCCTGAATCAGGGTCAAGGAAGCATTTTCAAGCTTTGGAAATGCGCGCAATCGAAATTTTCGCATAAAATTACCCTTAGAAAAGTCATTTTTGCAAAAATTTTAAAAAAATTTTTCGGAAATGCTGCTGCATTACCCTCCTTTAAAGTCATAAATCAATGGGATTGTTCACATGATAAGTTAAAGATTTTTTTAAAGGACTAGTTCACTTTTGAACCGAATTTTTGTTGAAAAGTGGAATGAAAGTTAACGTTGGGGCAACCACTTTTTGCTTTGAAATTAAATTCCAATTCGACAACCCTGAGGAGATATTTGACATACAAAATTGCATAAAATTTTTCACGTGTTTGTGTATTGAAGCGAAGGGAGTGATGTTGTTTGAATTCCTGATTCAAATCTGTTTATTGAAACGAATTAATCCATTTTATAAAGATCTTAAAATTTTCATAAAATGAATATTGTAGCAATTTTTTATAATTCTATGAGACGAATAAAATGACTCCAAAAATATCCAATTTGATTTGAGTTATTGAAACGAAAGCCTGTTTCATGTTTTCTTTTCAATAACTCAAATCAATTTTCAAATTAGATATTTTTGGAGTCATTTTATTCGTCTTATAGAGTTATAAACAATTGCTACAATGTTCATTTTATGAAAATTTTAAGATCTTTGTAAAAATGGATTAATTCGTTTCAATAAACAGATTTGAATCAGGATCAATCCCTTCGCTTCAATACACAAACATGTTTAAAATTTTTATGCAATTTTGTATATCAAATATTTCCTCAGGGTTGCCGAATTGGAATTTACTTTCAAAGAAAAAAGTGGTTGCTTCAACGTAAACTTTCTTTTCCACTTTTCAACAAAAGTTTGGTTCAAAAGTAGACTGGTCCTTTAAACTGAATTTTGCCCTCATCAGAAAGTATTAATTATAAAATGCTTAAATTTTTACATTTTTCATGGTTCCTGTTCAATAACTATACTTTTATCAAACTTTGATCCATTTCCGCAAAATATAGATTTATATAATTTTTATTCAATTTTTAACTAAACTACATTTATTTTCATAAAAATCAGATTACAGAAAATAACAAAAAGATTAAAAATTTATCACATATCCAAGTTTACCATCCTCCATTCGGTTGAACAGGTCGTGCTCCAAAGTTGTTATTAGGGAAAATTTGTTGTTGGGGAGGTTGTTGTTGGGGTTGGGGCTGAGGTTGTGGTTGTTGCCAGCTTTGTTGTTGTGGTAGCTGTTGTTGTAGTTGAGGCTGGGGTTGAGGTTGGGGTTGAGACCAGCCTTGTGATTGCGGTTGATCTCGTTGTGGTTGAGGCTGGGGTTGAGGTTGGGGTTGAGGTTGAGGCTGGGGTTGGGGTTGAGACCAGCCTTGTGATTGCGGTTGATCTCGTTGTGGTTGAGTCTCAGGTTGAGGCTGGGGTTGAGGTTGGGGTTGAGACCAGCCTTGTGATTGTGGTTGATCTCGTTGTGGTTGTGGTTGAGTCTCAGGTTGAGGCTGGGGTTGAGGTTGGGGTTGGGGTTGGGATTGAGACCAGCCTTGTGATTGCGGTTGATCTTGTTGTGGTTGAGGCTGGGGTTGAGACCATCCTTGGGATTGTTGTTGTTGTGGCTGCTCTTGTGGCTGAGGTAGTGGTTGGGGCAATTCGCTAATCTAAAGTTTGAAAAATAATTTTTGGCTTTATAAACCACTCTAAGTTTAAAAAATCCTTTTCCTGGGGTGGGCACTCAATAGCAAAATTTGAGTATCAGCACCCAGTGGTGTAGGCAAGGGGGACCGTTCCCTTCTCTCCCCCTCCCTCCTTGAATATTTACCCATCCTTCATGAGTCTATCACCTTCCTACTGTTCATTATGGGGCAGACGCACCTTCCTAGTAGGCCAAAAATTTTAAAAAATTCCTATACATAAGGGCCCCCTTATGTTTTTGGAAAAAATCAGCCTTTTTTGGGGATTGCCCCCTCCTAGCCGACCCTTCTCCCTACGCCACTGCCACCATCCCCCAAGGGTGGGGTGAGGGGTACCCAAATTTTACGACTTACTTTTTCTGATTGTTGTTGTGGCTGTGGTTGAGGAGCTTGCCAGCTTTGTTGTTGTGGCTGATCTTGTTGAGGTTGGGGTTGTGGCTGGGGTTGTGGTTGGGGTTGTTGCCAAGTTTGTTGCTGTGGTTGAGGTTGAGGAGCAGCATCTTGTTGTGGTTGTGGTGCTTGCCATCCTTGTTGTTGTGGAGCTGGCTGTTGTTGCTGTGGCGATTGTGGAGCAGGTTGTTGCCAGCCTTGAGCTTGAGGTTGAGGGGAGTCCTAAATTTATGATTTTTTGAAAACCTAATCTGAGCATAAGTAGTGTATCCAAAAAAATTTTCGATGAATGAAAATGAATACCCTCCCTCCCCCCAGAAATTTTTCGATGTCAACAAAACATAAGGGGTTTATGATTTTAACGATTTTTTAGCCTCCAACAAATTGGGTAAAATCGAGAACCACCTCATCACCCGTTGGATTTGTTACTACAAAACACTACTTGTTGTGGAGTCTGCCAGTTATTAGCTTGTCTTGTTTCCCCTAGAATACTCCAATTTTCTCCTTGTTGTTGAGTTGGTTGTGGTGCTTGAGCAGCAAGTTGTTGTTGAGGTGCTGGTACTTGAGCTGAGCCTTCCCAGGTTTGTTGTACCGGAGCTGATCCAGACCAAGTTTGGGCTGGTTGTTGAGCTGGAGCTGGAGCGGACCAAGTTTGGGCTGGTAGTTGAGCTGGAGTGTCCCAAGTTGGTGCTTGGGCTTGGACTTGAGCTTGACCGGACCAGGTTTGACCCTGTTGACCTTGCTGCCAATTTTGTTGTCCTGATTGCCAAGATGGGGATTGTTGAGGGGATTGCCAGTTATGGGATGAGCCGGCTGACCAAGAACCGTGGGAATTGGATGCGAAGGGTACGGCTCCTCCTAAATTTTGGAGTTTCAACAAATTTTTGAACCAAGCAACGTTGTTTGAAAAGCGATTTTTTGAATTTTCTTACCATTATTGCCTCCTCGGTAGCCTTGTCGAGCGCCATAAGGATAAGAGCGATGGTCAGGGTGAACTGGAGGATAGCGCCGGCCACCAGTAGGGAAATAGTGAACAACGTCTAAAAAACTTAATAAAGCATTGCTTATAAGCAGCGTTGGGGGGAGGTTGACTCATGGTCGAGTGGCTAACGTCTCGGATTTCATAGGGCGCGGGTTCGATTCCCAAAAGTTTTTTTATTTTGTTGTTAAAATTCATGGTACGCTAGACGTAGAAAAGAACTTTTTTTACCATTGAAATAGTGTGGTGATCGGTAGTTATGTCTTCTTCCATATCCACCATGTTCATGCGATCCACCTCCATACCTTGGCTTGTACCCATGAACCGCATAAGAGTCCAAAAGCTTATACTTGTGATATCTATTTTCATGAGATCCTCCATAAGGTCTTCGATTGTGTCCATGTCCATATTTTTCACCGGAACCATAGCCTGATTTCTTGCCATATTCTTCTTTGTGGCCGTATTCGTGTTTGTGTCCATGGTCGTGTCCGTGGCCATATCCTTCTTTTTT
>OZJO01001390.1:21430-32023 GCA_900406225.1 Acrobeloides nanus
AATTTCAAACGCAATTATCTCGAAAACTACAACGATTCAGAACATGCCGTAAAAACAAAAAATGCTCCATTTTTCATGGTCTTTCCGAATATATCATTTTTTCATATGGTTGTAAATTACTGGACTGGCCCTTTAAGGCAATAGGTGGTCAAAATTTGTATATTTCAGCTTGTTGCTCAAAATTAGCATATTTTTCTGTGAAAAGGATTATCACTTTTTACATCTCGTGCATCACTAATATAAACTATACCTCATTAACATTTGTAAAATTCCAGCTAAGCCATGAGCTGCACCCAAATATTCCGTTCCATGATATTGATACATCAGAGGAACTCGGTACTTCCGTTTAGCGGCATACTCACGGCCGGAGCGAATCACTGCATATAAAACCAAACGGAGCCGTTCAGGAATAATGACCTCCTTTTTTGCATAGTGCATAAAAAATTTTAATAAAAATTATACGAACTCTGATTTTCTTACTGCAATGTTAAAATTGCAGCCAAAAATCCAGCTCTTCCAACCAACAATTCATCATCACCAACCCCTCTTCCCTGAAGTCCATCTTGTGCCACCAGGCCCACCAATCTATCTAACTGCTCTAAGAACTTGTCATGCGATCTTCCTTGTACAATATTAGCTATAGCAGCAACAACACCCAATCCAAGTCCACCTAGTAAATATTGTGCGTCGTGTTTTTGTAAAGTTGAGCCGATTTTCTTTTTCTCATTTATTAATTGGATGTGTAATAGTTCATTTGCTGTGTCGATACAATATTGTTTGAGTGGTGTATTAAGACGATAAACCCGAAGAAGAGAATAAGCCACACCACTTAAACCAATATAAGGTCCGGCTAAAATCAATATATACCAACTATTGTGATCTAAATTGATCACAGGATTCTTCAAAATCTTTTGGACGCAAGGGGGACTGAATCTTGCTAGTATCGGTGATGCCGAACTCCTTGGCAGCGCACCGGATCATTACACCATGGTGGTCACTGAATTACCTGTCGCTAATTTCAACCTTGGGGTAGTGCTTATTCAATATCAACACAAAAAATATTAAAATTTTCCTACGAAGTATCCTAACAACCAAATCATTATAAACCCAATAGGTAAACTTTTTTATTGATCTAGTTATAAAATTTGGACTCGTACATTCATCGGTTTCTTCATCGTTGTATTTACGCCGAGTGACTTTGTGAACCAAAAGTTCGGCTTGTTCATTTAGCCATTCTTTGGTGACGATAGAAGCCCCGGTCGAAGGATCATTTAAAAAAGGATTTGCAAAAAAACGTTTTGTAACGCGGCGAAGTTCCATGGCTAAAATTATTACATAAAATAATTTTGAGCAACAATTTAGCTGACTTTGACATTTTGCGCTAGAAATAGCAATTTTTAATAAAAATTGGAAAAAATTTTCGAAAAAAACAGTAAAATAAGATTCTTTCGAAAGTACATGCGTCTTGTTTATGTCATTTGAATTGTTTATATCAAAAATAGCAAAATTGAAGATAAATAAAAGGCTTAAAAAAGTTTTAGTAACAAAACGAAAGTTTGAATTTTGGTAAAACATCACACAAAATAATCCAAGTTTTTTATTTGAAAATTAAGAAGTTCAACTTTTTTTAGAGTCTAATAGAATGCATTCAAATAGATGTAACAATACGAGAGCAAGGAGGAGAGCCTCCCAAAGACATAGCTGTACGGGGGGGGGGGGGAGCACTGGGGACCAGTGCCCCCTTTTTCTGGAAAAAAGGCCAGGAAAAAACCTAAGGGTCCTCCTTATGTTTTGAAAATGTTGAAAGATTTTTTTGTAAAAAATAATATTTTTTATCAAAAAGTGCCCCGGTACTTCCCCTCTCCTCCTAACTAAGGCTCTTTATAACTATGTGATTTTTTTAAAATTTAAGACGTTTTGATCTTTAACAAATTTAAGGGAATTGAAAAAATGGCTCCTCAAACGACTACAAAATCTAAAACAAATGTTACCTCAACAAAAACAGTTACGAGAGAACCTTTACCAACTGCTACTTTACAGGTTTTAAATGATACAGGGTGCCCCATAAAAAAGGGCACTTGCGATTTTTTCAAAAATTTTTGAGTTTTTTAATTTTCACCAAAATACACTATAGGGGGTTTTCTATGCGAAAATCTATTGCGCGCATTGCCGGAACTTTAAAAGCTTCCCTGATCCTGATTCAGGGAAGAGATGTGCATACATTCACAAGCAGGGGGTGCAAGTTGGTCGAATACGAATTGATCGTCGGCCAAATACGAATTGCTGGCTAAATACGAATGCCGGTCGAATACGGATTGATCGCTCGATACGACGAATTGAGGGAGGGGTGCAACAATAGATGAATAGGGGGGGGGGTCGTAAACCTCCTCACGCGGTGAGGGGTCTAAAGGAAATTTTTGCCTCTTCGGCGTCCCTCCTGGCGGGAGGGGGGTAACGGAGGGTGATGGAGGCGAAAGGGAGGGTTTTTCGGGAAATTTTTGCCTTTCAGCGCCCCTCCCCCATTTTTCGGGGCCCTCGCGGCGCAGGGGGGGGGAAGGGTAGGGTCGTAATTACGACCCCCTATTCAAGTATGGGTGCAACACCCCTCAATCACTGAAGCGTTTTCAAGTCCGGTAATGCGCCCAATCGATTTCTCGCAAAGACCCCCTCTGTAGGGTTATTTTAGTGAAAATTAAAAAACTTGAAAAATTTTGTCCCAAAAGTGCCCTTTTTTATGGGGCACCCTCTATTTTTCGAACATACAATTTACCAAGTTTTAGGGCTTTTACAATCAAGAAGATGAAGCAGCACAAAATCTAACTGATGAAAAAATCCATTCAGATCTTGCCTCATTCACGAATTCGATTCGTTCAACCATAACAAATAACTTGAGCAATACAGATGTAGGTTTTTATGATAAAGTTGAAAGGGCATCCACTACCATTCTCTCATCCTATGATAAAGTCATAAATGGATTTGACATAATTTTTGATCATGAACATATAGTTCAATTGTAGAGCACTAGTCCGTTAAGTCAAAGGTATCAGGTTCGAGTCCCTCTTGGGATCGATTGCGCACATAGGAAAGTGGAAAGTGCGTTCAAAATTCGCATATTTCCTTCTTACTTTCCACTTTCCGATGCGCCAACTGGCATCTGATCATAAAGATAATGCCCAGAGGTCGATTGCGCACTTCAGAAAGTGGAGAATAGAAAGTAAGAAGGAAATTTTCTTCTCAATATATAGATTTTATTGATTCAGGGAAAAACACCCGTCACGACCCAGGTTCAATTTTTCGTTGTAATACACGGAATTTCAAAAATCGCTAACTTCACACTCAATTATCTCAACAACTACAACGATTCAGAATTTACCATAAAAATAAAAAATGCTCCATTTTTCATGAACTTGCCAAATATTTACAAAAGGCAACTTTTTTCCGACCGAACTGGTCCTTTAAGCAACAATTTTCAAAAAAACTAGAAAATTTAAGTCTCGGCTGAGATTCGAACCCACCACGCCATGGTGGGAAACTCTACCGATTGCGCTATGAAGACTTGCGTTGCCAGCATTTTAGAGAGCTATGTCATGCCAATGAAAAGTATATGCAAATTTTAGATTTGGACAAATGACGAGTTTCGACATTTGTTGCTCCTTCAAACTGCTAAACTTAGGCGTTTAAACAAGCTATCCAATTTTCGCAATAAGCTTTATCAAGACAGATTAGGTGATGCACGAAAAAAAGTGGAGCAGCATTATTTGTTTTTGCAAAATTTGAAGAGTGAAATTGCACATTTGCAAAAAGCTATTGAAACTTGTCTTGAATTTAGGTAGGAAAGTTGACTTTTATCTTTTATATAAAAAAATTTAGATCAGCCGATACCGATCTTGAACTTATACCAGTTGAAGAATTTTATGACAAAGCACCAGAAACAATCAGCAAGCCAGAAATTACAAAAGACAATTCTCATGAGCAACGCTTAGCTCGTTTGAATTATGAACTTCATGAAAGAAAAAGGTATCTCTAACATACATAGGCAAGCATGAGAGGTGCGAACCTTTTTTGATTTGGTCCCCCTCCTGAAATAAGACCAGACGACCTCAAATTTTCAATTTTTTTTAAAAATTTAATTGATTTTTGGACATTTTGAAGCAAAATTTTGAATTTTTGAGAATTTGAAGGTTGTCCCCCCTTAAATTTTGGATTTTTAGTGAGTCGGTCAGGGAGATGGCACTCTCCCCTTGCCCCAGCATGGTCCCTAACCACTCTTCACGGCGCGAAAAACCGAAAAGAGCATTGCATGGAACAAAATTAAAAATAACTGTTGCCAATCGACTCATCTCGCCTAGAGTTTCAAAACGAGTACCATATCATGGGGGGGGGGGTTGGCGGTTTTCCCCATGGCCGAGTGGTTAACGTCCTCGGCCATCACTCATAGGGCACGGGTTCGATCCCAGCCCGAATTTAAGGTTCTCCAAATTTCATGAAAATTTTTGCATATCTCTATTTTAGCATCTAAAACATTTTGCAATCATTTTTGGTTGGTACACACTTGCTGGAGCTCAAGGAGCGAAAAGTTGGTACTACCTCGCCACCCTGGGTGGTACTACCCACGACCCCAGGTGGTACCACTCACTTCCACCCCACCACCCCTGGTGGTACCACACATGACCATCGACTGGGTGGTACCACCCGGGGAGGTCGTGGGTGGTACCACCAGCCCACGACGGTGGGGTGGTACCAACTTTTCGTCCCCTGCTGGAGCTATACAGTAAGTAAGGCTAGGTCTTGCATTAAATTAAAGTCACTACTATACAGCTCCAGCAAGTGTCTAATAACCAAAAAATGACTGCAAAGTGTTTTAGATAGTAGGGATATGAAACATTTTCATGAAAATTGGACAACTTTAAATTCAAGAAGGGATTCAAACCCGCGCCTTTAAAGTGCAAATCAGTCACTTTACCCATTCGGCCATGGGAAAACTTCCAAATCCTCATGATATGATACTCGTTTTGAAGCTCTTGGTGAGCTGAGTCGATTGGCGACATTTATTTTTAACTTTTAACCCATGCCATGCCCTTTTCTGTTTTTTGTGCACCGTGTTTTTTCATTTATATCTTTTTTTAGCATTCTCGGTATCATCCAAGAGATGGATTCCAGGAAAGATGTGTTGCTAACTGATATTAAAGGCAAAGAGCAGAGATTGTCTCAAGTTAAGCCAAAAATTGTTGCTTTGAAAGAAGTATTTTAGGTTTTAAAAATGTTTTAACAAATTTGATTTTCAGACGGCACGTCCACTTTTGGACATTCTTGGACTAAAATCAGTTTCCGAGAGCACTATGGAAATGTATAAAAAAGTTGGCTATTTACCGGAAGAGTTAAAAGTTTTATATGTGAACACTGGGGTTTACAATGAACTTTTTCCAGGTTGGTAAAAAAACTACGACTAATTTAAAATCAGGGTGTCTAGAGTTCATCTTTTAGAGTGAAATAGATTGTACGCATTCCTGAAGTTTGAAAACGCTTCCCTGACCTTGAATCAGGGAATCGGAGCGTGTGTATTGAAACGAAAATCGAACATTTTTAGATTTTATAATTGAAAATGATTTTTGGGGGGTAAATTTATGCGGGGAATCGATTGCGCTCAGTCTCGAAGCTTAAAAACGCTTCCCTGATCCTGAATCAAAGAAAAATTGATGTATTAGCAAAAATTGGTCATCGCTTCAATACACTCATCCTGATCACTGATCAGGATCAAGGAAGCGTTTTCAAGCCTCAGGAATGTGCGCAATCGATTTCCCGAATAAAATTAGCCCTAATAGGGCCATTTTTGAAAAAAATTTCGAGTCGAAAAAGCATGAAAAAATCGCCCAAATTCCGGTTTTTTATACACCCTGTAAACTCATATTTTAGAAGATCCTATCCACATGTCTTGTGATGGTGACATCCAAGCTGCTATCAATCTTAAAAATTCAACAGCAGAGGTTATTGAAGAAGATGAAGAGGAGCAAGAAAAAGAGGAAGAAGAGGAAATGAAGGTGATTACAATAGATTAGAACAGTTTTCAATAATTTTCAACGAAAAATTTTAGGAAGAGGAAGAAGAAGAGTCTAAGAAAAATCGGAAAAAGAAATCAAAGAGAAAAGAAAAAGAAGTTAATGAAAAGTTACAAAAGAAAAAAGATAAATTGTTGACCGCATATCCGATTAGCTTATCGATGGAAATTAATTTTGGAAGTAAGTTATACTCCGTTTCCTGCTGAAAGTTAAAAAAGTAGGTATTCCATAGTGCAGTGGATGAGAAGGCCCATCGTCCGATCTGGCAAGTTAAGCAATGGCCCGCAGGTCTGATCCCCCGTGGATAAAACTTTTGATTTTCAAAAAAAATTTTGCAAAAAATGAAAATGTTTGCTTCATTTTTTGCAATTTTTTGAAAATCAAAAGTTTTACACTAATGGAAATCGAACCTGTGGGCTTAACGTTGTTAACTTGCCAAATCGGAGGGTCGGCTTCCTTAACAACTGCACTATGTAGTACCAACTTTTTTAACTTTCAGCGGGAAACGGAGTATATTAAATTTTACGTAGCAAAATATAAACAATTGTAATTTTAGAAAAAACTAAGGCCAAATTGACTTTTATCTATCTTTCTGAAATCAAATGTGTTAGTCTAAAGTGTAAACTTGATGCTGATACTCATTATCCGTAAGCTATATTTTTAGCACTCTAGGGACGAGGGGTCGCCGACACACGGTTCATGGATATAAGAACCGGATTTCTGGAACCCTATATACACAGTTTTATAAGCGGGAATATTTTCTGATCAACCTAATATAACAAATTTAGATCAATCACAAGTGCTGAAACAATCTTCGACGAACTGTATGATCACGATTTTGCTGAAAAATGTCCTAGCACGGTTAGCCAAGCTCTTTTGGACATGCTAGAGTAAGCTTTATCACTTTTTTAAATCACTAGCGCGCTTTGCGCACTAAGCGCATCTAAGCCTAATTTTGGATCGCAACGCGCCATATTACAAAAAGCCTTTCATATGGACCATCAGGTAAGATAATTATTGGCCATGAATAGTGGCATAAGCAGAGATTTTTGAAATCTATTGCATTTTTAAGGAAAAAATAGCACTGACGCACGCTTGCGTGCGTCATACCGTTAATGTCAGGCGGGAAGGTGACAAGTCAAAATTATAATCCAAAATAAACTTTAATCAAAAAATAAGCTTTATAAAAAGTCGGCGTTGCAAACACCGACGTTGCAGACACCAGCGTTGGTTACGTTTTTATACCCCCTTTCGGTAGGGCTACTCCGTGAGGTCCAAATTGAAAAATTCTTTCGAATTCGTGTTCCCCATACCTGAAAACCCCTGAGTACACAAAAGCCATTTTTGAAATACGCATATTTTGGCCTCAGATTTTTTATACTCCCTTAGGGGTACCTCATAAGGTCAAAGTTAAAAGGTAATATCAGGATCGTATTACCCATATCGAAAAACCCCTGAGTACAAAAATCAGAGTCAGAAACGATAAACCAGCCGAGAACATCGACCCCTTTGAAAAACCCTTAAAAATTGCAAAATTGAATTTTTTAAATTTTTTGGGGGATACCCCAATTGTTTTTGTTTCTTGCACATCTATCCTTACCTATTAACTTTTAAAAAAGACCGCAAATTAATCCGATTTACCGTTCTTGAGACCTCGTGGCGACGTTCGGACGGACGAACGAAGAACAAGCAAACAGATGGACGAACGAACGGACGGACGGATGAACGGACGGACACAGAAACCGGTTTTTTATATTTATGATTTTTAGCATCGACCTTAGAAAACATGTATCTAATATCGGAAAACCTTATAAATTCTTACAAAAACTGTGTTGTGTTCCCTCAAATGACCAAAAATTGCAAGATGGAAAACCACTAGCTCAACAAACATTTGAGTTTTTCATTCAAGTCTTACAAAGAATCAAGGATAGGCTAAAGTCGAGAGTTGCTTTGTCGAAAAAGCTACAAGAATTAGGTAGATGAATGGATTTGTTGAGGATTTTAAATTTTTTAGAATCTGGGAAGTTTTTGAACAACCTACCAACTAATATTGCTGAAAAATTTCCTCAAAAAATTTTATCACGGATGAGTGGATTCAAATTGATATCTGCCGAAGATTTTCTTGTAAGCCACCGAAACGTTAACTTATACAACTTCTTTTTTAAGCTAGCTCCTTCCTATACCAATGAACAAAAAGCTATAGTCAACAATCTCAATTCTGCCCATGATCTAGACCGAGGTATCTTATGTATGGCTTATGTGGAAAGAGCCGATTTCCGTCTCTATACATATGTCTATGTCCCTACAGCTTATCCTAGACCTGGACATTTTCCTACCATGCTACTAGTCGTTAGAACTGATCCAGAGAAGTTAAACCCATCGATTATGGCAGGAATTTTGGTACTATTATATTTTTTGCTATAATTTTATATTTGTTTTTAGTCCCTCGAGAACTATATCAACACTCAGGCTATTGATTATATCGATGCTGTTGAACAAGAAGATGAGTTGTTGCCAGTAATGTTTGGATTGTTGATGTCAAGATTGGATGTGGTATTGGAAGTGGCCTCAAAAAGACAAGGCACAAATGATTTTCCTTTAGAACATTTATATACGGCGTATTCAAGAGGAAAAACTCAAGACTTTCCTTTCTATTATGACTCAATTAATAATTCATATGGGTTTTAATGTTAAGAAAATGTTGTTTTTGGTTATAGGTACTAGTTCGGAACAGAGGACCCACTTTTCGAAAAAAATTTGTTTGAAAATGACAGCCTAGGGGTAATGTTATGCACTGAATTCAAAAATCGCACTCCCGAAGTTTCAAAATGCTTCCTGAGCTCCAGGAACAAGATGCGACACGTTACGTTCACATTTTCCCGCCAACAAGACTACGCGGATGCATAGTTTCCTACCAAAATAACCTCAGATATATAGCCAGGAAGCATTCTTAAACTTCGGGAATGCGATTTTTGAATTCAGCGCATAAAATTACCCCTAGAGTGGTCATTTTCAAAAAAAATTTTCGAAAAGTGTGTCCTCTGTTCCGAACTAGTACCATCACAATTATATAATAAAAATACAAACAAAGAAATAACTATACAATCAAAAAGGTCAAGATTATAAGATGATACATGGCCTATTATATCATCCTACTAATATAAACGTGTAATGTATGTTTGCTGTGGGTGATTGTGTATCAGCAATCAATTTCTTGCCCAATTTTTACTCAATTGCTGAAAGTATAGTTCTCCTTCTTCGCCTATAGGATAAACCATTTGCTGGCCGTCCAACGTACGTAGATGGTTGAGTTGCGCATTCTTGAATTTCAAATTCAAATCTTCACCACTTGAAATTTTTGATGGACAAATGCACTTTTTAATCAATATCAATTTGCTCAAAATAAAAATTTGCATAATGGTTAGCCAGTGATCATACATGTGCTAATTTTGAAACTGTGCGTGGGGGTCTTATGTTTTTGACACGTTATGGCGTGAGGCGGGGTCACACACAGGAAAAATTTTAAACATTTCCTTTAAAAATTTTTCTTAAGAAAACTGTATGACCCCCTTGCGTGGAGGGGGGAGGGAGTCATACATGAAAATGATCCGAAATTTTTTGCCATGGTTCAAAACGGTAAAACAACTCATTTTTAGGCAAAAAGAATTAGCTAGCATAGGTTTTGGGTGACTTGAAACGCCAAAAACATCAAAAATGGTAATTTTCTATGAATAAAATGCCCATAACTCAGTCAAATTGTTACCAAACAGCCAAACTCAATATAACAAAATGTTTCTGGGAATTTGGGCTACAAATTTTTCAATAATGGTCCTTGACAAAAATCCCCGTCAAAAACTTGGTCAAAAAATCTGAGTTTTTTCAAAGATTGGCTCATAACTTTTTATTAACCCTCATCCGGTCAGATGGGGTCTGGTGGACCCCATAACGTTTATTTTTGCTCTAAAATTTTTTATTCTTCAACAATAGCTCGATTGCCTAAAAATCTAAGTCACTCTAATACCCAAGTATCTGAAAAATGTAAAACTTTGATTTAGTGATCTAATAGTATTGCATAAAATCAATGATATTCCTGTTAAAGATTCCCTGGGCAGATGGGGTCTGTTGGACCCCAGTTACATTGTCTGGCCGATATTGATTTTTGTAAAAATTTTCTTACGCAAAATTGTAGTTCTTGATGAGTACTAGCTGCCATTTTTTGGAATTATTGAAAACGGATTTATTTTCATAGAGATAGAGCTATTCGAAAATTAGGGGCTATTTTCTTCGAAAAACCACCAAAAACAACGGAAAATTACCATTTGTCAGAATCCACACTGATATATCTCATAAAATTTGGTTTTCTCTTATTCTGAACTCGAAAAATCGAATTTTTTATGAGATTGTACCAAAAAAAGTCGTTTTCGAATCAGACTAGTCAACATTTCAATAGGCTACAGTATATAGCTATTCTAATAAACTATAGGTCAAGTTCCAGGTCATATCTCGGCAAGGAAGCATGAAAATCACCATAAAATTT
>OZJO01001391.1:2831-30610 GCA_900406225.1 Acrobeloides nanus
TCCACCACCTGTCAAAATTAATTGATCCGTCACATGCCAGGGATCGAAAGAGATTCATATGACGCAACTTGGTTTTTTTTGCACAATTTTTTAGTCTCAAAAATTCTCTGATCTCGGTGATAGCAAGCATTTTCTGATCAAATGAATTTTATTTAAGATTAGTTGCTTTGAATTGTTCGACCAAATTTGATTTAAAAAATGGGTGACAAAATTTCGTGATGACCGAATAAGTCTAAGTATAACGTTTTTTTTTCTTTACGTAAAATGTCGGCTGTTTGGCGTAGTTGATAAGGAATCCGCCCGTCCGATCTGGCAAGTTAAGCAACGTTGGGCCCGCAGGTCATACCCTAAAGATCCCCCCCTAAATTTAGGGGGTACCTAGCATCGCGCAGCGGTTTTGGGGGCAGCTTTAGGGGGGTCCTTTAAGGTATCCCGCAGGTTCGAAAAAATTCCACCACGTGTCAAAATCAATTGATCCGTTACATGCCAGAGATTGAAAGATTCATATGATGCTACTTGGTTTTTTCGCACAATTTTTTAAATTTTCGCGTCAATACACACAACTTTTATTGATTAGGAACGAATTGTCGGCATAGACAAGAACGGGATGGGGGAACGATCGTTCAAACAACACATGAACGGGATGACACGGGACGCAAATTGTGCTTGTAATTCCCTTCATCGTCCCGTTATTATGTATGTCGATTTTCACTGCGCTCATGTTTTCGTTGTAATACACAAAATTTTTCAAAAATCGTCAACTTCAAACGTAATTATCTCGAAAACGACAACGTTTCAGAACATGCCGTAAAAACAAAAAATGCTCCATCTTTCATGAACGTTTCGAATATATCATTTTTCATAGTGTTTTTTCGAGTAGACTGGTCCTTTAAAAACTTGTAAAGCAATTTTTTTAAATTTTGTAAATAACAACAAAATCGAAGTATTCTTTAAGAGTAGCCAGCTAACGACTTAAAATAGCCAACTTTTCAAATTTGATAATAGGACTTTAGTAGCACTGGCACCACCAAGCAATTAGGTTATGTGTAGAGAAAAAAAACTCGGTTTGAACAAGTTTTGCATAATTTTGCACAAAAAGTCTTTGTTTGCAAACTTTTTATTCATTAAAATATTTATGAATACTTACTCTTGTTTTTTTACCACCTTGAAATGTTTCCCTGATTCAGGGGAAGAGGTGTGTATGTATTGAAGCGAAAATGAAAAAATTCGTATTTTCGCCGGAAAACTAGCGGTTTAAGGGTTTTTCTAGGCGGGGAATCGATTGCGCGCATTCCCGAAGTGTGTAAACGCTTTCCTGACCCTGATCTAGGGAAGAGGTGTGTGTATTGAAGCGAAAATGAAAACAATTCGGATTTTCGCCGGAAAACCAGCGGTCTGAGGGTTTTTCTACTCGGGGAATCGATGGCACATATTCCCGGACCATGAAAATTCGATAATTCTCTAATCGTGGTTTTCGGAGCCTCTTCCACTAACCTCACGAGTATTTTTGATCATCCTGTTTTGCTCTACAAACATCTCCTCCTAACTTGGTGCTTGTGTTGTCATTAAAACAACATCATTTCGTACCCACTTGTTGTTTGTTAGTGTCAATTCCATATTGACGTGCACTGAGTCGAATATAATTGTTGGAATTCCTAATAACACACATACACTAATTTTTGAACATTTTTCTAGGCACTAATTGCTCTCCGAAGACTTTCTAGCTCTTGAATCTTTTATAAATAAGCTCAATTTTATTTAGTCAACCTTTATTTGAGCTCGAACTTTTTTCACATGCTTTGCAGAATTTTTCATAGGAAATTTTCCATTTTGGGAAAAAGATTTACTCGGTCGGGGTCCAAATAGAAGCCACAGAGAAAGGCAGGCACCTTAGTTACGCTGAGATCTTTGAACACCCCAATAGTTAGCTCAAGAGTTTTTATGGCTATTTTGCCAAGTCTTTTATTTTACTCCAAATGACGGCGATGGGAATTTTCGAGGAAAAAAACTTCCAACTATAAAAAATTCTCTCTTGAATATTTGTTCAACGGTGTTTTGCTCACTCCGAAGACAGTCTAGCTCTTGAATCTTTTTATAACTAAGATCAGTTTTATTTAGTGTGAGAAAAGTTTGAGCTCAAATAAAGGTTGAAAAATTCTACACTAATTCAAACATCTCTTCTACTGACCATTATTTTTTGATTGATTCTTTCTTGTGCAATTTTTTGTTATTGGCTATTAACACGGATGAATACTCCTTCAAATTTCCGGTATCTTCTGTTATTTTAAGCTATTCTGAGCAATATTCAACAAAAAATTTTTGAAAAAAATTGTTAAAAAAAATTCATGTTAAATTATAAACAAAATAAAAATCCGATTTTTATCGTGAACTTGGTGGTAGTGCTCCAAGATTCAAGTCTAAGGGTCTCGGGTTCGAATTTCACCTGAGTCGATTTGATTTTGGCCGAGAAAAAAGCTGGTATATTCCATGGTTAGACAACTTTTTTTTCAAATTTTTGAAAAAAAGTTGTCTAATCATGGAATATACCAGCTTTTTTCGCAGGCAAAATCAAATCGACTCAGGTGGGAGTCGAACCCGAGACCTTTAAACTCGAAGTCTTGGATCACTACCACTGAGCGAAGTTCACGATAAAAATATTGATTTTTAATTTTGCTTATAATTTAACATGAATTTTTTTAACTTTTTTTTCAAAAATTTTTTTTGAATATTGCTCAGAATAGTTATAAAATAGAATATATCGGAAATTTGAAAGAGTATTCCCTTGTTAAAAATTGAAAGAGGGAACGAATTTATTCATTTTTGAAAATTTTAAATTGAATCTTATTAAAAATTATTTGCTAGAAAAATAAAGGGTGTTACAAAAAAGTGGAACTTGCGTGATTTTTTCATGAATTTTAAGCTCGAAAATTTTTCTAAAAATAATCCCTATAGGGGGTAATTTGATGCGGAGGGAATCGATTGCGCGCACTCCTGAAGTGTGAAAACGCCTCCTTGACCCTGATTCAGGGTAGCGTATTGAAGCGAAAATGAAAAAAAAATCGGATTTTGACAGGATATCCGAGGGTTTTTTCTATTCGAGAAATCGATTGCGCGTGTTTTCGAACAACGTTTTCCTGACCCTGATTCAAGGAAGAGACATGCGTATTGAAACGAAAATGGGCTAACTCAGGGTCAGGGAAGCGTTTTCAAGGTTCAGCAATGCGTGCAATCGATTCCTTGCATAAAATTACTCCTAATAGGGTCATTTTTGAAAAAAAATTTGGAGCTTTTCCCTCTGGGGAGATGCAATCAACAGGGTTCAAAAACTGATACTTTTTTGAAGTAATTTTATGGAAAAATATCCTCTTAAGGCTTAAGCCTAGGCTTAGGTTTAAGTTTAGACTTAGGCTTAAGACTAGACTTAAGTCTAAGGTTTAACTTTAGGCCTAAGCCCAAGTCTAAGCCTAAGCTTAAAGGACCACTGAACTTTTGAACGGACCTCGAAAATTTATTTTTAAAAGAAATAGGAATTTTTGCTGATCATTTTTTGTTTTTACGATACCCCTTGAAAGTTTAACCCTTTCGAGGTATTTGCGTTTGAAATTTCCTTCAAAAGTTTCAAACGTAAATTTGTATTGAAACGAAAGGGATTGGCCCCAGCGGGAATTAGAAAATTCAAAATTTCATTTGAAAATCTTGCGAATTTGTTATCAAAATTTTATTACAAATCGATTGTACTCACGAAGAGCTATCCAACGAGTGATCGATGTCCATATTTCGCATTTTGGAAAGCGTGTAAAAAATAGTGTGTTTTTGGAGAGTTTTCGACGATTTTTGGCACAATATTTTTTACACGCTTCCCAAAATGCGAAATATGGACATCAACCACTCGTTGGATAGCTCTTCGTGAGTACAATCGATTTGTAATAAAATTTTGATAACAAATTCGCAAGATTTTCAAATGAAATTTTGAATTTTCTAATTCCCGCTGGGGTCAATCCCTTTCGTTTCAATACAAATTTACGTTTGAAACTTTTGAAGGAAATTTCAAACGCAAATATCTCGAAAGGGTTAAACTTTCAAGGGGTATCGTAAAAACAAAAAATGATCAGCAAAAATTCCTCTTTCTTTTAAAAGTAAATTTTCTAGGTCCGTTCAAAAGTTCAGTGGTCCTTTAAGCCTAGGCTTAAGTCTTTAGAGGATATTTTTACATAAAATTACTTCAAAAAAGTATCAGTTTTTGGAATCCTGATGATTGCGTCTCTCCAGGGGGAAGAGCTCCAAAATTTTTCTGGTCGAAAAAACATGAAAAAATCTCCCAAATTCCGATTTTTTATACATCTTGCACACGAAGAAAAACTTTTTAGCTTTGAAGAATTTTTTTTGCTCAAAATATTTTTAGCATGCCATGTGCCAAGTCAAAAACTGTTAATTTGACATAAACTTATTTTCTCTCTCGCTCAAACAAAAAGCGTTGAAAAAAAATAATTTTTGACATTTTTGCTCGTGCGTGTGCGCATGATCTTAACAATAACTTACAACCAAAAATCATATTATGACTAAAAGCTTTTCGGCAAGACTTTTTTTACTATATATGTAAATTCCATCTGTCCATCATGTGGCTTGTTTTGCGGTCGGTCGGAAGAAGTCAATTTGAACTTTGTTTCCGGATGACGCCTTAGGCAAACTAGAAATGGAAAAGGACTTTGGAGAGATTACATCCTCGGATTTCACCACCTCTTTTTGTTCTACGGTTCGCGTATGAGTATGTTGATCTTTGAGTGTTGATCGAGCCTCACTTTTGTTTTTGTTTCTGAGAAATATTGCCGTTATTGGAAGTATCTTTGGAATGCCATTGTGAATTTGGGATCTTCGTCGTATTTTATACCATTAGACGATATAAGTACAGGGTGTATAAAAGGATGCGCATCCAAATGCATAATGGTCAAAATACATAATGGGTTTAGGCCTTAGGCTTAGGCCTCAGCTTAAGCCTTAGGTCTCAGGCCCTAGGCTTAGACCTCAGGCTTAGGCTTAAGGTCTTAGTCCTAGGCTTAGGCATGGGCTTCTTACCATTATGCATTATAATACACGTGCGTACAAAAAAAACCGGTTTGTTCATGTTTTTTCGACCAAAAATTTTTTTCTTCAAAGATGACCCTGTTAGGACTAATTTTGGAATCGATTGCGCGCATTTCCAAAGCTTGAAAACGCTTCCCTGACTCTAAAAATGTTCAATTTTCGCTTCAATACACACACCTATTTTCCTGAATCAGGGAAGCGTTTTCAATCTTTGGGAATACGCAAAATCGATTCCTCGCATAAAATTAGCCCTAATTGGGTCATTTTTGAAGGAAAAAATTTTCGTGTCGAAAAAACATGAAAAAATCGATCAAATTCCGGTTTTTTATAACTAACATAAACACCCTGTACATCGAGAGAAGACTTTTTCCTCCGTTTCCCGCTCAACTAAAAAAAAAGTTGGTCACCCATAGCCTAGTGGCTAAGGAAGCCGTTCGATCTGGCAGGTTAAGCAACGTTGTGTCTGCAGGTTCGATCCCACTAGGGCAAAAATTTTGATTTAAAAAAATTTCTTATTTCTTTTAAACAAATTTTGCTCCATTGTTTGTAAAAGAAATTGGCTTGAAAAACAAAAATTTTGCTCTAGCGGGATCGAACCTGCGGGTCCAACGTTGCTTAATTTGCCAGATTGAACGAGAGGCTTTCTTAGCCACGAGGCTATGGGTGACCAACTTTTTTTAATAGTTCAACAGGAAACGAAGTATATTTTGTTTTTTTCTGGGTTGGGTATCAAGTTACCGCATTGTCCTTTGATTAAAGTTTTATGTTTTAATGGCATTGCAAAAAACCTCGGACAAGCGTAGAAATTTTAGAAGAGGAAAAATGGTATTGTATTTTCGAAACCGACTCTAATGATGCTAGAGCCTGTTGTGCCCGAACAGTATTATAGGCATCGTTCGAATAGTAAGAAAAATGGATTTTGACGGGAAATGAAAATTTTTTTGTAAATTCAAAAATATTGGGTTATTCGAGATGGTCGGCCCCCTCCCAAATACATCTAATTTCGGCATTTTTCGCTCGTTTTCGATAAAACTTTTTTTCAGTATTAGGCAAGAATGTATGTTGAACACGATACAATTAGTCTTTTGAGAATAAGTCATGTTTTCGTGTCAATATACAAACTTTTTCAAAAAATTGGGGTTTTTTCAGCCAATTTGGAGAACTTTTTGAAAATTCGATTTTTCATCCGCTTGGTCCCCCCCCCCTGGCGTAAAAAATCGAAAGTAGCTCCAAATTTTTATTATGAGCTAATGGCATTTGTTTTAGGCTGTTCGGGATGTACAGCAACTCCAATATTATCATCACATCGGCCACCTGCTCTAGGCGGCCGATCACCGCAATCTTCATTCGAATCAAATGGCGATGTTGGACAGGTATCCCCAAAATATTCATATACAAAATATTTTCGAAACTTTTTAGATATC
This sequence comes from Acrobeloides nanus, assembly GCA_900406225.1. Lineage (NCBI taxonomy): Eukaryota > Metazoa > Nematoda > Chromadorea > Rhabditida > Cephalobidae > Acrobeloides > Acrobeloides nanus. The sequence continues at coordinate 9,338 of OZJO01001391.1, forward strand.
CCTAAATTGGATGAGATTCAATGGGACGATTGCCCCATTCAAAACCTTACTCAAGTCTTCAGATAGCAACACTCCGCCACCAACAAAACCTTCGCATGCCATTGCTAACGATTCTATATGTAAGCCAGATGAAACACGGAAATACATCCTTCAGATTTCCGTTATAGTCTGTTATTTTAAGCTATTCTGAGCAACATTCAAAAAAAATTTTCGAAAAAAGTTGTCTAACCATGGAATATATAAGCAAAATCAAATCGACTCAGGTGGGATTCGAACCCGAGACGCTTAGACTCGAATCTTGGTGCACTACCACTGAGCCAAGTTCACGATTAAAATCTGATTTTTAGATTTTGCTTATAATTTAACATGAATTTTTTAAACTTTTTTTGAATGTTGCTCAGAATAGCTTCAAATAACAGAATTACTGAAAATTTGAAGAAGTATTTCTGTGTTAATCACATAAATTTGGTTCAGGTCGAGTGAGTAGCTACAACCGTATCATTGGCCTAAACTCCTCACAGCCATTGGTCGTTACGGAAATCTACAAGGACCGTGAAAGCTCAGACAGAGACTGCTCCGAAGAAAGACATACGAGTAACATACGAATAACATACGATGGTTAGTCTTTTTTTCGAAATCTAACTTTAAAATGCATAATTCCACTTTCCGTTATTCAGTAAGGTAACAAGGTATTGATAGACCAAGATATCACTATCGATAGAAATTATGGAATAATTTTATTCTCGGCGTTTTGTCGTATAAGAGNGTTAGTCTTTTTTTCGAAATCTAACTTTAAAATGCATAATTCCACTTTCCGTTATTCAGTAAGGTAACAAGGTATTGATAGACCAAGATATCACTATCGATAGAAATTATGGAATAATTTTATTCTCGGCGTTTTGTCGTATAAGAGGCTGTCCAGATATTACGTAGTCATGTTGGGGTGGGGGGTCGACCCTCCTTATAAAAATTGATTACGTTAGTGCATTTTTGATGATTAGGTTGAGGGAGGGAGGGGTAAACCACCAAAAAGTTGATTACATAATATCTGGATGACCCCTAACAACTTTCGTATAACAACTTTTTCCATTATTAATTTTTTTAACGATGCCTTTACGACGCTTTTTCTCTAATTCTAAATGTTTTTGGCAGGTGCAAAGATTAAATTAGAGCGGCGGGAATAAACAAGTCTATTCTAGGAAACTTTTTTATAGGTCTAAATTAGTTAATTTAGACATGTTTTTTTGTTGCTGTTAGTCAAAGCTCAGATGGGAATAAAACTTTCTTACGTGCATCCCTTTGTGGTCGTGTTGGCGGAAAAATCAAGCTCAATATATACTGAGCTTGATTTTCCCGCCAACATGCATCCCTGCGTGGTCATATTGACGGAAAAATCAATTCCAATATATACTGAGCTTGATTTTCCNATACTGAGCTTGAATTTCCCGCCAACATGCATCCCTGCGTGGTCATATTGACGGAAAAATCAATTCCAATATATACTGAGCTTGATTTTCCTGCCAACACGACCACGCAGGGATGCATATTGGCGGGAAAATCAATCTCAATATATACTGAACTTTGGTCCGGAACTTTAGACGCACTCTGTGAAATGTTTCTTTTCTATTTTTGTCTTTAGCATCATTAATCAAGTATTGTTTTCATAGTAAACAACTAAGATGGGACGTATGCGAAAGAGCTGGCGAGTATAATAAATGTTAATAGCTGGGTTCCTTTAATAGCAGATAGAAGAAATGAGCCCGCGTGCCGAGGACTTCTATACTTTTCTGTTGCTTTTTCTTCTTCTCCGAAGTAATCGTCGGACTTTCAAAGCGCGTGAACACATAGTCGAGCACACGGCATTTATGCATCGTCGCTTCATTGACGGATTGCCTCATACCGGCTAATTGAAGCGCTAATCCGCTTATTGAAAGCTTGTACATCATTCGGTGAGTCTCTATGTTGGAGAGATAGCGTTTTTTAGAATCTTTTTTTTCTGTTTGAGTTGCTGGGTGGTGCCTCCTAAAACTTACATGTGCTCATTGGTTAGTCGTCACATGAGACTGGATTTTTTGAGGCCCAACACTTGAGTTCCCGACATTTGAGGCTTAACATTTTGGAGCCCAACTTTTGAGACCCCCAACCCTTGAGAGCACTAGGCCCCTCGTTACGACGCAAATTCACGGCCATTCGTTACGGCCTCTCGTTACAGAACCCGATTAATTTTAACTTTAAAAATTAAATTTTTTCATAAAAAATTGAAAAAAGTTGTTTATGATTTTCCCCTCCCCCGTTTTTGAAATCCTAGCACACCCCTGGCAAGCCGTAACAAGTGGATTCTGTAACGAGAGGCCGTGATGAGTATGCTCGGTAACGAGAGCCCGTAACCGTAACGAGGGGCCTAGTGCCACCTTTGAGGGCACTATAACTTTCGTCACGAATCTCTCCACGTAAATTTCACCACTTTCGTGTCAATAAACATACGTAATTTCAGACTAATTGAGTTGCCTGATTTGCAATAAATATGTGTATTGACACGAACGTGGCAAAAGTTATAGTTTTTTTGGCAACGTGGCGAACATGAAACGTGACGAAAGTTATTTCACCGTTTTTTGAGAAAACGCAATACGCCTTCCCTGAATCAGGGAAGCGGATTCAGGGAAGACGTAGTGAAAATTTGTTCATTTTTCAATTTTAAAATGTACGGAACAACTGAAAAAATTTGGCAATTGAACAAATTTTTTGTTTCCCTTTTCATGTTATTGTATAAGGTCAGTGACGTCTTTGAAATTCATATCCGCTTTTTCCATCAGGGTGATATTGTGCTTGAGAATTCATGCCTTCTCAGGTTTCAATGAAAATCAATCCTCTTTCTTCGTATGGCTTTATTTCCATGGCGTTCGAAAACGAGGGAAAAAACGGTTCGACGGGGAAGTTCAAATACATGTTTGAATTCATATGCACTTTGAAACAATCGTTTCAATACACAGCATTTTTCAAGCAAGAATTTTCTTCATGACGTTTTTCAAACAAATAGGAACTTTCAAACGAACTTATAGCCGCCAAATCATTATCATGTTCTGTACTTTTTGTCTGAAAAAATTCCTCAAAATTTAGAGCACATACTAATTCGATCCGACAAAAGTGCTACTGACAAATTGAGTGACTAATTCGATCCGACAGTGTCGGATCACTGACTAATTCGACGATCCAACAACGGATTGTACTGATCCAACACGGAGGGGTGAATTTGTCACCCCTCTGTGTCGGATCGACAGCTCGTGCCGATCAACCTTTTTTGGCTCCAAGCGAGATTCGAACCCGCCACCTTGTGGCCACGAAGCCGCTGCTTTGTCACTGCACCACCGATGCTTAATTTCATAAACTCGAATTTTTCAATTTTTGACGAATTTTTTCATTTTGACGTTGGAAATTACGTATTTTTCGAAAATACTCGGATTTTGACACAAATTTAAGCAAAATTTCAAGCTACTACACAATAGGAGGGCCACCCACGTGAAAAAATTTTCGAAAATTTTTTCTGGAAATGACTCCTCGAGGGGGTAAAAACATGCGGGGAATCCGAATTTACCATTTTCGAAGCGAAAAAACGCTTCTCTGATTCAGGGAAGGCATATTGTATTGAAGCGAAAAGTTGCAAAAATGCGATTTTTGTCTCACGTGAATTTAAACATGTACTTGAATTTCCTCGTTTTTTTCTCATTTTCGAACGCCGTGTTTCATCAACTTCCTTTTATATACCTTGGGGTATTGTTGTTATTCACTAGTTATGAACCCACCTTGGAAATATGAGCGTGAAAAATGTTCCGTGTTAATTTAGCTATTCAAAAGTATTGTTATTTGAAAGTCGAAGTTTAACAAATGAAGAAAAAATCTTTCAATTTTTGGCTTACTAGTTGTGTCCCACTTCTCATGGTCCAAAAATCAACAATTTTTTTGCTTCAAAATCATCTGAAAAATTTCTAGGGGTTTGGATTCCATGCACATTTTTACCCCGAAAGGGGTCGTTTTTAGGCAAAAATGCGATTTTTTCGACTTTTCGCTTCAATACACAGGCCTTCCCTGAATCAGGGAACGTTTTTTCGTTTCAAAAATGTCAAATTTTTAATCGAGGAACACGTTGATGTTGTTATTTTTGTGAGAAAAACTAGAAAAATTTCTGTAAAACTATCAAAAATCTTGATAGCCCACGTTTTCGCGTTACCCGGGGTGCTCCAGGGATCCGAATTTGACATTTTCGAAACGAAAAAACGCTTCCTTGATTCATGGAAAGCGTATTGTGTATTGAAGCGAAAATTTTGCGACGCTCCTGGGGGACATTTTAGGCATGTTTTCTCTCGGTTTTTACGCAAAAAGTAACATCATCAACGTGTGTTCCTCGACTAAAAACCCTAGAAGTTCTTCAGTTGATTTTAAAGAAAAAGAATTTTGTTGACTCTTAGACTCCAAGATAAGTGGACAAAAATAGTGGAACTAGCTCCTCAATATTTTAAATTTGAAACGTTCTTTCGACTAACTTGTCTGAGAAATATTTATGAAAGTTGAAGCGTATTTTCGCACGTTTCGATTTTTTGATTTTCTCAGGCTTTTAAGAAAATTTTCTGTTTTGTTTTACATCTATGCTTTGATACCTAGCTTTACTGCCATTTTTCTGTGGGTGTGCCACATAAGGATTTTGATCCCCACACTATAATGGGGGGAACCTTTTTGAAATTTTGCAAATTTTTCAACTTTTGGGGTATGTACACACCATAGTTGAATTTTTTTTTCATGAGCAACACGAGTAATTTGATTGACTCAGGGTCAGAGCGATATTGAAACGATTGATCAAACATTAGAAAATTCAAAATTTTGGAGCTACTACACAATAGGGTGGGCACCTACGTGAAAAAATGTTCAAAAATTTTTCTGAAAATGACTCCTCTAGAGATAAAAACATGCGGAGGAATCTGAATTTGACCTTTTCGAAGCGAAAAAACGCTTTCTTGATTCAGGGAAGGCCTATGTATTGAAGTGAAAAGTAGCAAAAATCACATTTTTGCGACTTTTCTCTTCAATACACAGGCCTTCCCTGAATCAGGGAAGCATTTTTTGCTTCGAACATGTCAAATTCGGATTCTCCGCATGTTTTTACTCCTTAAAGGGGTCGTTTCCAATTTTTTTCGAAAAAATTTTCACGTGGATGTTCCCATCATTTCCGTTTCTTACAATTGTCTATTTCTAGGATAAATGCGTTTAAAAAGAGCTTAAGAGATTTTGCCTTCGTACCACTTTTCCAAAAGGATTGAATGCGCGTTTCCGTACTCTTTTGTGAACTTCGCATCTATTAAATAATGGCTCGAAATTAATTAAAAGATACTTTAGCTCGCCGACTTTGAGTTAAATAAGTTTCCAGCCATATAGCCTATTATGTGACACGCGACCTTCAAACGCGTCGTTAATAGATATTTTCCTCAACTTTCTATCTGCTAACACACACTCTCGGTGTCAATTTTGAGAGATTCTGCATGAATTTTTCGTCAATTATCTTTGGAAATTCAAGCTGAAAGCTGATCTATTCCAGGCGGGTAGTATTATCGAAGAACTCAAGCTGGATGATATGCAAAAGAACGCTCCACGTGCCACAAATTTCCCGAGCGATGCTGCTGCGGTCGATGTTGTCGTTTCAGTCGAAGGGGTGTCTATTTCAGAAGTCAGATCGCGACCAATCGCCACCCTGGTTTTGGATGATAGCTCGACTATTCGAAGGCCAGCGAATGCTGATTTCTATCTTGACTCGACTCTGTACCAGTCTCCCAAGTCATTACGAGCGAGCAATAGTCGGGAGTCGTCGCCTTCCGAGCCAGTTTCTTTTACTAGAGAGTTTAGTATCAAGCGAAGACCACCAGCTTCTTTAATGCGGAAGCAGGACTCGATTGCCGAGGCAAGTTTTTTTACAGGATGCCCCCTAAAAAATGACAATTTTGCGATTTTTGGGCGATTTTGTCAAGTTTTTTATTGCTCACCAAAATAACCTATAGTTTGGAAAAATTCGATTTTTGAACAAAATTCAAATTTTGAGCAAAAATTTAATTTTTAAGCAAAAATTCGATTTTTGAGCAAAAATTCAATTTTTAAATAAAAAATCTGGTTTTTCACAAAAAGAGATCTTCTGCCAAAATCAACCATATTCTTATGAAATTGGTCCTGCTTTAGTCAATCAAAAGCAAGTGTTTCACAATTTTGAGCATAATCAGCAAGAAGATTAGAAATTTTGGAGCAATATGAGTTGGGGGGGGGCCAAGACACGGGGTCGAAAAAATTTTTTTGAAATTTTTTATTATTTTCTAAAAAATACATATACCCCCTAAATCGGGTGCAGGGAGCACAAATACGGGGTCCTTTCGACGATTTGGAGCTTCTTTCGACCCTAAAAATGCACCTGCCTGTCTATATCCGTTTATATAAGGGGCAAAAAAGTGCATTTTTAGGGTCGAAAGAAGCTCCAAATCGTCGGAAGGACCCCGTATTTGTGCTCCCCGCACCCGATTTAGGGGATACATGTATTTTTTAGAAAAAATATAAAATTTCAAAAAAATTTTTTTCGACCCCGTGTCTTGGCCCCCCCCCCAACTCATATTGCTCCGAAATTTTTGTTAAATATTGAATTTTTGGAAAAATTCGATTTTTGAACAAAATTCAAATTTTGGGCAAAAATTTAAATTTTGAGTAAAAATTTGATTTTTCATAAAAAAAACATATTTTTTGAATTTTTTGTGAAATATTAAATTTTTGAAAAAAATTCGATTTTTGAGTAAAATTCAATTTTTTTCCTCCTTTTTGACACTCGGAGGTCTTTTTGACCTCATTTTTTGAGATTTGGTGCCTCCTTTTCTAAAAATGACTGCCATATCCCTCATTATTAGCATATTTTCACTTCAATACACATATCTCTTCCCTGAATCAGGGTCAGGGAAGCATTTTCAAGATCAGGGAATGTGCACAATCGATTTCTCGCATAGAAAACCCCCTATAGGATTATTTTCTTGAAAATGAAAAAGCTTGAAAAATCGCAAAATTGCCATTTTTGGGGGCACCCCATATTTAGTTTCCATCTTTCAGGAACCATCCTTGATAACGGATTCCCTTGATTCACCACAATTCGATTCACCAACTGTTATGGTAACTCATACTGGCTTATTGGATGACTATCGGAATCACACAACTCCATCACCATTGACAATCAGCCCCGACTTGGGCTCTTCTCGAAAAGGCAGCCTTTCTCCAAAAGGCATCAACGGGTTTTCTAGTCAAGGCAACATCTATTCGGGTGTTGTCGCCAGGCGAAAGGTCTTCACACGAGCTGTCTCCGCGGCACAGAGCGATGTCACAGAAACCGTCTCCCGCGAAATGGCCACAAGTGGGCATTCAGAGCCGTCATCTTCTTGTATTTCGTGCGAAAACACCATGCGGATCAAGTTCGATATTTCGCCTTCGTCCGGCTCGTTGCCCCCATTCAACAAGAATTCCAGCTCATCCAGTATTGTCTACCGCTATCCACCGATCCAGCCCATGTCGGTCAAAAAGCGTCTACCATCATCGGTCTCGTCGATAGGTGGTGGTTCGCTGATAGCAAATGGATTTCTGCCTTCATCGAATCTATTATCAACTTCGACAACTGTCTATAGCAATGGAAGGGATCCAGCCAGATGGCATTTGGCTATCACCAAACAACGCTCTCACAGCGAATCGGCGTTCAACATGAGCAATGCGAAGCGCTTATCCAATTGCTCTGGTGTGAACCATATACTCTGCCCCGAGCATCGACGATGCTCGGTTTCTATTCTAAATCCGGCTAGAGAGCAAGCGATTTTGAGAAAGATTTTGGGACCCCAAGGCCTTGAATGGCTAAGCAGTAAGTTATGAAGCCCATCCAAACTTTCTTAAAAGTGAGTAAGGGGCGATCCCGTCCGATCTGGCGAGTTAAGCAATGTTAGGCCCGCGAGTTCGATCCCGCTAGGAGCAAATTCTTTTTGCCTCTTTCGATTGCGCGCATTCCCAAAGCGTGACAACGCTTCCCTGACTCAGGGAAGAGATGTGTGTATTGAAGCGAAAATGTACATTATTCGAATTTTAGCCGGAAAACCGGCTGTCTACGGGTAATTTTATGCGGGGAATCGAGTGCGTGCAAATCAGGGTCAGGAAAGCGTTTTCACGTTTTGGGAATGCGCGCAATCGATTCTCCGTATAAAATTATCCCTAGGCAAAATTTTTTATCCGTTTTTGAACAAAGCAAAAAGAATTGGCTCCGAGCGGGATCGAACCCCCGGGCCCAATGTTGCTTAACTTGCCAGGTCGGACGGGATCGCTCCTTACTCACTTTTTGAATTATGGATTTGAATGGGCTATATACAGTTCATGAATAAATTAGGTCGTTTCCGATAGTTTGAGAGGGTTTTATGGATTATTTTATCTTCGGTTTTTCAAAAGTTGAATTATGCATAAAGGGATTTTCTCTAAAGCTAATCCTATTCAAGGACGAGTCCGGTCGGAAAAAAGTTGCCGGAAAATTTTTTTGTACATATTCGAAAAGTTCATGAAAAATGGAGCATTTTTTGTTTTTACGGCATGTTCTGAATCGTTGTAGTTTTTGAGAGAATTGCGTTTGAAGTTGGCGATTTTTGAAATTTTGTGCATTACAACGAAAGTTTGTACCATAGTTTTTTACTGAATCAATAAAATCTGTATATTGAGAAGAAAATAATTCAAAATCCTTGAATGTTTAGGAAAAAATAAATACAGCTCGACGACACGAATAAAATGACACCAAAATGATAAAATTTGAAAATTGATTTGGGTTATTGAAACGAAAACCATGAATCAGGGATTTCGTTTTAATAACCCAAATCAATTTTCAAATTGGATAATTTTGGTGTCATTTTGTTCGTCTCATTTAGCTATAAAATGCTATATTGATTTTTTTTTCTAAATGTTCAAAGATTTTGAACTATTTTCTTCACAATAACAGATTTTATTAATTCAGGGAAAAACTATCGGTACATGTTTTCGTTGTAATACACAACATTTCAAAAATCGCCAACTTCAAACGCAATTTTCTCGACAACGGTAACGTTTCAGAATTGACCGAAAAAACAAAAAATGCTCCATTTTTCATGAACTTTCCGAATATACACAAAAATGGCAACTTTTTTTCCTACTGGACTCGTCTTTTAAGGGGAACATTTGGCGAAGAAATCCATTTCCAATGCTCCAAGTGATGATCTCGAGGCTCATCGATTCAACAACGACGACTCAAAAACTCCTCTTATGAAAGAAAAAGAAAAGTAAGCATAGACCGTGAACACGGCTCACGAAAATGGCAAAAAAGTTCCCCTGGTGCGTGTACAAATGCGTGAAAAATTCAAAATCCATTTCAAAACTGAAAAATGATGAGTGAAAAGTGGAAAATGAAAAATCCTTTCAAAATACATTTAAAAAACATTTTTCATTTTTCACATATTTGTACAAGCCCCATGAAGAACGTCTTTCTTGCTATCATAGCTAAGTGGCAGCAGATTTTTCGATTTTCAATTTCTCACGGGGAGGGTTTGATCTCGGTAGTAAATATGCTACATGTTTCAAGATGTTATATGTTTGTTTGTTTTTTGAAAACATGTAGCATGTTTACATCAACATGCCCTCCTCCGGGATCGAACCCTCCCCCGTGAGAAACTGAACATCGAGAGATCTGCCACTTTGCTATGATGACAAGGAGAACGTTCTTTGGGGAAATTGTTGGCATACACAATAACGGAACGAACAAGAAGGGACTTTAATGGAACGAATGAAATGTCATAAAGGAACGAAACCAAACTCAGGGTTTTCGTGTCAATATTCAGACAAATTCAAACTCGTTTCCGAACGCCGTATGGAAATGACATCGTTTCATTCGTATCGTTTTCAAACCTTTCATTTCATTTCTTTCGAGCCTATATGGAAATTTCAGAGGTGGCCGATTGATTAAAAGGCAACAACTTTATCATGTTCGAAGGCTGACCAGTGATTATGCCTTGGCATTCTCGATAATTGGGATAAGTAAGATATCGCCGTATCTTCTTGTTTATAGCACATTTTTTTAGTTCTAATGATAGTCGAGAATGAATTAAGCGCCGCTAGGGTCTACGACAAGAATTCGACATGGAGTCTTCTGTTAAAGTCTGCCATCTTATTAAGCACCTTGATATTAGTTGGTTTAGTCGTGAAATTCTATATACATGAAGTTCAAGTAGGTCTCTATAAAGCCAAAGAAAATCCATATTCATACATTTAGTTGTTCATGAATGCGAATGCGGCCGAAGATTGGCGCATAGCATTCACATTTCGACGCTGCCTTCAAATCGGAACCGAAGTTTTTGTCTGTGGTATATGCCCACTGCCATTTGACATCAATTTTCGGTGGAGCTCGGATCGTGAAACCGTAAGCCTAAGACATCTTTAAAGGACCAATCCACTCTGAAAAAACACTAAAAAGTTATATATTCGAAAAGTTCATGAATAACAGAGCGTTTTTTGTTTTTACGGCATACTCTGAATCGGTGTAGTTTTCGAGATAATTGCGTTTGAAATTTGAATTTCGTTCATGTTTTCGTTGTAATACACAGATTTTTCAAAAATCGCCAACTTCAAACGCAATTTTCTCGAAAACTACAACGATTCAGAACATGGCGTAAAAACAAAAAATGCTCCATTTTTTACGAACTTTCTGAATATATAATTTTTTGACGATTTTTGAAATTGTGTATTACAACGAAAACAAGAACACTATTTAAAAGTTATATATTCGGAAAGTTCATGAAAAATGGAACATTTTTTGTTTTTACGTCATGCTCTGAATCATTATCGTTGCCGAGATAATCGTGTTTGAAGTTGACGATTTTGAAAAAATCTGTGTATTATAACGAAAACATGAATGAAATTCAAATTTCAAACGCAATTATCTCGAAAACTACAACGATTCAGAACATGCCGTAAAAACAAAAAATGCTGCATTTTTTATTAACTTTCTGAATATATAAATTTTAAAGTTTTTTTTTCTAGTTTTTTCCGAATGGACTAGTCCTTTATCATAGAGAGTGAATCGTTTAGGTGCCGTTGGATGTGGTGCTTTCCATACCAATGTTTTTGCGAATCTACTGGTGTGCGCGGTGTATGCTTCTGCACAGTCGGTTATTCACCGATGCCTCTTCTCGTTCCATAGCGGGTCTGAATCGAGTGAACTTCAATGCTAGATTTATCCTGAAGACTCTCATGACGTTATGTCCGGGTACGATGTTGATGGTTTTCACTTTCTGTTGTTGGTTGATCGCTGGGTGGATCATGAGACTGTGTGAAAGGCCCCAACTTACCGACGAGCCGATTAGTGAAACACTGACGAACCGATTAGTCAAGCATCATGGAGACAAGCATCAAAACTACCTCAATTCTTTGTGGCTTATTGCGATTACCTTTTTATCGGTAGGTTCTTGTTTTCTTCCTCTCAGTTTTATGACAGCGACCACGCAGGGATGCCGGCGGCAAAATTTTGTATATATAGCAAGTCGATTTCTATTATATACAAAATTTTCCCGTCGGCATCCCTGCGTGGTCGTTATATCCCCCGCCAGGTGTCATAAAACGAAAGTTTGACTGTGTAGTACCGAATGTGTCTTCTAGGTCGGCTATGGTGACATTGTTCCTCATACTTACTGCGGACGAGCAATGGCTGTGATCACGGGTATACTCGGGACGTGCACTAGCAGTATGGTTGTTGCGGTGATAGCTAGAAAATTGGAGTTGACTAGAGCAGAGAAGCATGTGCACAATTTTATGATGGACACGCAATTAACCAAAAAGGTTTTACTTTAAAAAAACCAGTCCATTTTTGGGAAGTTGATGCTATGTGATAGAGCACAAAATTTGGAGCATTTTTTGCTTTTACGGCACCACTTGAAAATCTAACCGTAAAAAGTTATGAGCGAAACAAAAAAAATTTCAAACGAGTTTGAACATTGAAACGAAGAGCCTGCATTTTTTGAATTTGCTTAAAATATATAAGCTTATTTGGTTTATTTAAAAAAGAAAGACGGCATTTTTTATAGTTCAACGAGATGAACAAAATGACACAAAAATTATCCAATTTTAAAATTGTTTTGGGTTATTGAAACGAAAATTCTTATTCAGGGTTTTCGTTTCAATAACCCAAAACAATTTTCAAATTGGATTATTTTGGAATCATTTGGTTCGTCTCGTTGAGCTATAAAAAAATGTCGTCTTTCTTTTTTAAACAAACCTAATAAATTTTTAAATTTTAAGCAAATTCAAAAATTAATTTCAGGTGCAGGATCTTCGTTTCAATGTTCAAACTCTGAAAAACTTTTTGTTTCGCTCATAACTTTTAACCGTTAGATTTTCTAGTAGTGCCGTAAAAGCAAAAAATGCTCCAAATTTTGTGCTCTATCACATGGCATCAACTCTCCCCAAAAGTGAAATGGTACAAAAATTTTATGAAGTTCAACAAATTTAGCTAAAACACAGTGCCGCCAATGTGCTAAGAGAAACTTGGTTGATTTACAAATATAGGAATTTGGTTGACAAAGTTGAACCGGCGAAAGTGAGGCATCATCAACGGAAGTTCTTGGTGGCCATCTATGCGTATGTCGATTCTTCAGTTCCAATTCAAGATTTTCGTGTCAATGTTCAGACATATTCAAACATAGTCGAGACTATGTTTGAATATGTCTGAACATTGACACGAAAATTCTGAATTTGAAATTTTTTAAATGTCATATGACTAAAAACATTTGTGTTTAGACTCAGAAAAGTGAAACGTGATCAAAGAAAGTTGGCCGAAAATTCTGTCTCGCTAGGAGATGTTGCAAAGGTACTTTTTGATCATTTTCCTTTTAATAAAAATTTTCAAGACAACTTCAAATTCCTACGAGCTCATTCATGACATTCACTCGACTCAAGAAGGTCTTGCCTTACGAATGACTGCGGTTGAGCATCAGCTCGGTGATATACAGCGAGAACTTGGGACAATCACCGAGTTTTTGAGGGCCTCCATCAAACTCCCAAGTGTTGCGGAACAATCCTCTCAAGAAGAAAGTATGAGCCATGATTCGGTTCGGAGGAGAAGGCCGCAAATGGATGCTAATTATTAATAATAATGTAATAACATATCAACTTGAAGTATTATTAGGTTGTTCAATAAGTATCGGTCACAACATTTGTGACTGATATCTCCTTCACAGACACTCCTTCAGTTTGGCTTTAGGATTTTTCACAACGGGCTTTTCACAACCATCGATTGTCTCCACTTTCCCATGGTCAAAATAAAAAAAATTTCTTCATATTCGTGCTCCCCATAACAAAAAATCCCAGGATACAAAAAATCAGTCGATTTGGAAAAAATTTTTAAAGAAAAATTGAATTTTTTACGCTCGGCCTCCCAGCACTACTTATTGAACACAATAATATTTTATTGGAACAAGAATAAGGAAATGCCAACAGTTAAAAAAAGTTAAGAATCAATAAAACTGTTATTGGTTTTTATTTGTACTAAATTTTCTTTTAGAAAATATGGTTTAAAAATTCAAAAAATTTATAATTCCCGAAAAATGGCACTATAACTTTCGCCACGTTTCATGTTTTCCATAACAACTTTCGCCACGTAACTCTTGCCACGTTGCCAAAAAGCTATAACTTTCGCCACATTCGTGTCAATATACATATTTATTGCAAATCAGGCAACTCAATTCGACTTAAATATGTTTATTGACACGAAAGTGGCGAAATTTATCGTGACGAAAGTTACATGACGAAAGTTATATGGCGAAAGTTATCGTGGCGAGATTTGTGGCGAAAGTTATAGTGCCTGAAAAATTGAGATCTTTGTTCGTTGGTAATTTCCCTATTCTCATTGTAACACATTCCATTTACGTGATATTTAAGTGATCACACTGGTACCTTATGCTCAACTTTTTGCTTTACTGGTGACATGAATGTATAAGCTCGATTTTTATTAAACGACTAGTCCATTCGAAAAAACACTATGAAAAAATATATATTCGAAAAATTCATGAAAAATGAAGCATTTTTTGTTTGTCTGAACCGTTGTAGTTTTCGAGAAAATTGCGTTTTGAAGTTGGCGATTTTTGAAATTTTGTGTATTACAACGAAAACATTAACGCAGTGGAAATTTGGCATACACAATAACGGGACGATGAAGGGAATTACAAGAACAGTTTTCGCCCCATTCTTGGTTATCCCGTTCATGTGTTGTTTGAATGATCGTTTCATCCCGTTCTTGTCTATGCAGAAAATTCGTCTCCTGAATCAATAAAAGTTGTGTATTGAAGCGAAAACTTAAGATTATTTTTTGGCTGTTTTCGTACGTCGATAAAAAACAACAATTTTTTTAAATTTTCGCGTCAATACACAACTTTTATTGATTCAGGGACGAATTTTCACACTGCGTTCATGTTTTCGTTGTAATACACAGATTTCAAAAATCGTCAAAAATTATATATTCAGAAAGTTCATAAAACATGGAGCATTTTTTGTTTTTACGGTACCTTCTGAGTCGTTGTAGTTTTCGAGATAATTGCGTTTGAAGTTGGCTATTTTTGAAAAAATCTGTGTATTACAACGAAAACATGAACGAAATTCAAATTTCAAGCGCAATTATCTCAAAAACTACAACGATTCAGAAGATGCCGTAAAAACAAAAATGCTATATTTTTCATGAATTTTTTGAATATATAATTTTTTCATAGTGTTTTTTTCGAGTGGACTGACACAGATTTACCATTTGAGAAAAATCGAACTTCTTTTTAAATTGTATCTGCATAATTTATCGTTTTTAGCAGATTATATATTTATATGAGAAATTAAAAAATAATTTTTATTTATCCAAGTTACAAAATATGATACAACAATTTGGGGTTGGGGTGAAAAAAAATATTTTTTAAGATTTTGGCGAAATTTTTGAACCTTTTTTCTTGTTATAAATACATATCACTCTTGGAGTAGATTTTATTTTAGTCTTCATACTAGCTAAAATTTAAAAATAGATACATAAAAAATGAAGACCCTCCCCCCTACGTCGCACAATTTCCACAATCTATAACGTTTGTCATTTTTTTGCCCAGCATTTCCAACCTTTTGTAATAGTCGAAATGGTAGTAGCAAGCTTAGGGTTTTTCCTTGCTGTGTTCATAACAGCTTTGTTCATCGTATTTTTTACTGTCGTGACGGGCTTTTTGGCAAAACTTCTTATTCGAGAGTTTTTTCGAATAGCCCTAAAATTTACTCATTTTACAGGGTGTATAAAAAACCGGAATTTGGGCGATTTGTTCATGTTTTTTCGACCCGAAAAGCTTGAAAAACGCTTTCTTGACCCTAAATCAGGGAATCAGAGTGTGTGTATTGAAGCGAAAATCGAAAATTTTTAGATTTTCTGCCTGAAAATAACTTTCTGGGGAATCGATTGCACGCATTCCCGCAACTTGAAAACGCTTCCCTGATCCTGAATCAAAGAAAAATTGATTTGTTATAGCAAAAATTGGTCATCGTTTCAATACACACCCCAATTCACTGAATCAGAGAAGCGTTTTCAAGCTTCGGAAATGTGCGCAATCGATTCCCGCATAAATTTACGCCCAGAAAGTCATTTTCAGGCAGAAAATCTAAAACTTTTCGATTTTCGCTTCAATATACACACTCCGATTTCCTGATTCAGGGTCAAGAAAGCGCTTTTCAAGATTTTCGGGTCGAAAAAACATGAAAAGAATCGACCAAATTTCTGTTTTTCTACACCCTGCGCTATAAAATCTTACGCATTCACAATCAGATAAACGACTGGAGTTACGGCTCCATTAAAAATCCATATAAAATTCAATGCCATTCCTCCATATTTGTTATCAAGACCAAATAACTAAACTCATATAAGCCCGAAGAAAAATAAGTGGTATTTATCGGCGGTGCGCAAAAAGCGATCCGAATGCTGCTTGTTTTGTTGCCTTACTTTATACTTGTGCCATAACACATTTGTAAGCATGCAGTAAGCTCCAATAACGAAAGTTTGTATAAGTAATTTAAGATCGGTTAGCGCGTTGCTCGATGTTTTGAAACTTCTACGCTAAAAGAAATCAATTTTATAGTCCATTTCAGCTCAAACTAAAAAAAAGCTGGACCCAAAATCCGAAGTCGGCATCCCGTCCGATCTGGCAAGTTAGGCAACATTGGGCCGAAGAAAAAAAAACTATCGTAAGTTCGATCCCCATCCGCTCCCTTGTGTCCGAATTCGATTAAATTTTTTCATATGTGTATTCGCTTCAATACACACACTCCGATTCCCTGATTCAGGAAACATGTGTAAGGAACACGAAAATTTGGTCGAAAAATCGCAAAAATCCACTTTTTTTAGCCATCCTGTACCTAATTTAGAAGAATGAGAACTCTTAGGGGTCATCCAGATATTACGTAATCATGTTTGAGGGGGGGGGGGGGGGTAAACCACTAAAAAGCTGATTACGTAATATCTGGATAAACCCTCGTGATCAAGATAACGCTACTGAACGCACCTTTTTACATATTAGTATCATTACAGCCGCATATATAACAACTGAGATAATTATAGAACCGATTTCAAAGACCATTTCTGCAAATTGGACACTCCGACTGGCAGCTTTAGCATAGTCATAGCTCCAGCACCAATCATTTGGCAAGTAATGGATTGTTGCCCAAGGAGTTGCTAACGCTGTTGCAAAACATACGAATGGAGTGATCCCAACGGCATACCATAACTAAAGGTATTATACATTTTTAGAAAAAAAGGAATCAAAATACATATATGGCATTGTTCCCAAAAACCATAGAAACATATTTGGACGCCGAGATTTGAAGTAAACGATTTATCTAAAAAGTATTTTTTGGGCCTTTTCAACATTTCCATTTTACCGCGAGAATGATTGAAAACATGCAATAAGAAACATAACTAGGAGTTGCTAATATACCTAATATCTAAATTTTTTAACACGGAATTTGTTGATTTTAACCACAGGAAAGTACCCTCCTCTCTAACACAACAGTTTTTCTGTTGTTTTAACAGATTTTTCTGTTGTGTTGTGCACAACAGTTTTTTTCTGCTAAAATACAACAGAAAATCTGTTGTACAACAGATTCAAACACTGGGTACAACCCAATCATAAGTCGGCAAGGTGGGGGGGGGGCGGGAGGGGACCCCCGATGAGGTGGTCCCCCACTATCTCCACCAAAAAACGACCTTTTTTTAGTCTTCTGACACCCAATTTTTATGTACCACCTCATATGTTCGACAGGGTCTATGCGTGATCATCCTCAATTTTGGACCATGAGTGCGTGGTCCCCCCTTCAAATTTGGGCTCGTGCGTAGTGGTTCAAGGGGGGAGGCTCCCCCCTTGCTGACTTATGAACCCAATATTTCTCTCATGAAAACAACAACTTTAGCTAATAAAGGATCCCAAATATTAGGCCAAATCGTCGTGACACCCGTAACAGCATGTGCCAATAATTGAGGTATATCAAAGATGCACAACGCAAACATAAACTTGTATGAGGTCAACCGATACAGATCCACATCCACCCATATTGCCTAAGTGCTTTTTTTAACCAACTGATATACAAACGTTACATTCATGACCCGAATATTGGGGATTAACGATAGCAGCGACGTGAAGAGAATACAAATACCAACAACTATATCGTCAAAATTGTAATTTTCTAATGCTAGTTGTCGAGGCTCCATAGTCTCAACAACTTTGTAGAATATTTTGGGACAATTCAGTAAAAAAATTTCAAATTTGAATATAAGAAAAATTACTATTTTTAATTGCAAGATTTTGAACGTGAATTTCCATTTTGTTCCAATAGTCTAATTTGTTTATTTTTACATATTTTGAAAGAGAAAATTTTTTCCTACAAAGTTGGCAAAAAAATTTAAGATTTATTTAGTAAAAAATAGTGAAAAAAATGAATTCGACGACAGTGGAATTCGAACCATCGACGAAGTGGATATGGAAGCCGCCCGTCCGATCTGGTAAGTTAAGCAACGTTGGGCCTGTAGGTTCGATCCCACTAGGGCAAAAATTTTGATCTATAAAAAAACTTTTCTTACAAACATTGGAGCAAAAAATTTTTTAAATGTGTTGCTCCAATGTTTTTAGAAAAGTTTTTTATAGACCAAAATTTTTGCTCTAGTGGTATCGAACCTGCGGGCCCAACGTTGCTTAACTTGCCAGATCGGACGGGCAGCTTCCTTATCCACGTTGCCAAGTAGCCGACATGTTTTACAAAAAAATATTGAAAATAATAGAGAAGCAGCTCCAAATAGGAATTTCCTATCAATATTCAAGCTCTTGGGCGCGATATAAAATATGATTTATCAACTGAAGTAACCTTCAATTAAAGAACTAGAAGCTAGATAAGCTATAACCTGAAAAAGAAATATGGCTTTCAAAAATTCATCAAACATACTTTATGCATGAGCCATATATAACCATGGAATATACCAGCTTTTTGTTAAGAAAAATCGAATCGATTCAGGTGGGATTCAAACCCGAGACCCTTAGACTCGAATCTTCGAGCATTACCACTGAGCCAAGTTCACGATAAAAACCGGATTTTTAATTGTGCTTATAATTTAACATGAATTTTTTTAACAACTTTTTTTTCAAAAAATTTTTTTGAATGATTGAAAAATGGTTTTGGATTATTGAAAAGAAAACCCTGATTCAGGGTTTTCGTTTCAATAACCCAAAACCATTATCAAATTGGATAATTTTGGTATCATTTTATTCTTATTGGCGAGTTATAAAAAAGTTCCATCTTTCTTTTTCAAATAAACCTAATAATTAAACTTATTAAAAAATTTTTAAGTTCAGAGTTTTCGTGTCAATGTTCAGACACATTCAACCCGTTTTGAGACGATTTTCGCGCCATCAATTTCTCGCATAGAAAAAACTCCTATAGCGCTATTTTGGTGAGAATTAGAAAAACTTGAAAAATTTTGAAAAAATCAAGCAAAAATCCACCTTTTTGTTTCACTCTCTAATTTTTAACACCGATCCTCTCTGGGCCCAGAAAGTACAAAAAAATTGGACGCAGGTGGGAGTCATACCTGCGACCCCCAAAGTGCAAAACGTTGCAATTTGCACTACGCCATGGAAATTTCAATGAGACGAAACTTTTTGCACAATTCGACTGCCGTGTGGGGGGACGGCAGTCGCCTTTTGTTTTTTTCTTGTTATTTTTTTCAAAATTTAGACTGAAATTTTTTGTTGATATTATGCTATATGGAATGTCACGGTGCAGTAAAATGATTTAACACACCGACATGCACCTAAAATTCAAAACGGTGTATGCCATTGGATTCAGCTCATTGAGACGAGCAAAACGAGTACCATATCATGGGAGGTTCATACTCTATCCATATGGCCGAGTGGTTAAAACGCTAGATTTACAGTTTATAGGCTCGGATTTGAATCTCGATTCAAATCAAAAGTTTTTGCTTTCGCATGAAATTTTTTGCATATGCCTATTTTTATGTCTAGAGTATTTTTATGTTATTATTTTTCATATTTTGGTTATGCGGGTTCGAGTCCCACCAGAGATCAATACACAATCAACTGATCTTTGGTGGGAAAATTTTACGTGTAAGTACATGATTCGTTCGTATACGTGTACTACACGTGTCCTACCAATCGTGTACGTGTACACTTTTAATTGATCAACCCCGAACGTGTAGTAATATAGTTTCAACGAGTACCTTTCAAGTATGTATTACACGTACACGTTTGATGGGGCGTGTACGTGTAGTACACGTACACGAGTGGCAAAATTTTAACGTGTATTAGTATACGTGTACATGCTCTAATACAATTGTACATTTACTATACGTGTACTACTCGTGTACTAGTACACGTACAATTGTACTAGAATTCTATAGAACATGTACACGTGTATGTGTACTACACTAGTACACGTGTTTAACGTGTACTACACATACACGAATGGCAAAATTTGAACGTGTACTACACGTACACGTTTGATGGGGCGTGTAGTGTATTACACGTACACGAGTAACAAAATTTTAACGTGTACGTGTAGTACACGATAGATTGTATACGTGTACTACACGTAAACGTTAAAAATTTGCTATTTGTATACGTGTAATACATATACACGTACATGAAAACCGTACACGTTTACATCCCTGGTCGAATTTTTTACGGCCCAGCCCATTTTTTAGGACAGTAAAAGCCCGCGCCCCAGCCAGGATCCGGCCCGTTGCACCTCTGTTCAAAATAACAATGACCTTAAAACGTGTCTTTTTCACATTCTTAACTTGGTGTCTCTCGTCAAGGGTTTGCCACTTTTACGAAGCTTCTTTCAATATTTTTGTTTGCAGAGAGAATAATCGGCTGGAACAGCTTATCACTTTTCTCGTTTTTTTGTGGCTTATCATCGATTCCAACACATGATCACTTTCTCATCATTTTCTTATTTCATTGTCTCTTTTTATACGTTTCTCGTATGATACTTATTAACATTTTTTTTAAAGATTTACAAGGAAACAGATTGACTTGATACCCTCAGATTTTAATGAAACCTAGCTAGTTTTGTTCGCTATAACCCGATTTGTTAGGGAAAATGACAAAATTTTTGTCCCATAGAGCTATTTCGATTTTCTGTAGGGTTTCAAAAAAGTTTGTGTATTACAACGAAAACATAAATTCAAAATTTCAAACGCAATTTTCTCGAAAACTACAACGATTCAGAACATGCCGTAAAAAGAAAACATGCTCCACTTTTCATGAACTTTTCGAATATCAACAAAAATGGCACCTTTTTTCCCACGGGACTGGTCCTTTAAGTCTAAATCTGATCGCATTCTTACTAATAAATGTGGGTATAAGGAATCTGTTTAGCATCATACTTTTCCTCGTCGAGAATAAAGGGGGATAAAATTACGGTACGTCGGTAGCAAAAATTTTTTCGCATAGTGGAATCACCATGTACCCCCTATTTTTGATGCGAAAAACACGAAAATCGCGTTAAAAAAATTCCTAGTCGCTTCAATAGTGGTCAGATTGAATTTTATGCCAATTTTGGGAGTCTCGGTTTTAGAAAAATCGCGTTTTGACCTCATTTTTCCATCTAAAAACGCCTAATTCCTATATGTATACTTTTTTCTAA
>OZJO01001392.1:0-15677 GCA_900406225.1 Acrobeloides nanus
GGGGTGAGTCATAAAAACAAAAATTTTAGACCGGGGTCTATGTGGGGGGGGGGGCACCAATGTGAAATGTATTTGTAATCTTCATCCAGGCAAGCCTGTAGATCGATATATGATTTTTGAAACGAAAATTTGATTTTTAGAAAAAAATTGATTTTTAGTTTAAAATTCGATTTTTGGCAAAAATCGCATTTTTGCGACGTTTTGCTTCAATACATAATACGCCTTCTCTGAATCAGGGAAGCATTTTTCGCTTCGAAAATGTCAAATTCAGATTCCCCGCATCTCTCCATATACGCTTCTGACTATTGAAAAATCATATTTTTTACCTGATGGAAATGAGGCTCTAGTTGATAGCCTAAAATTTTTTCTTTAAAACCTAAAAAATTGTCAAACAGCCTTACAGCATTTGTAAATATCCATAGGATAATGTCGAAAATCTGTGTCATCGCAGAAAGTTTTCAACGAATAGCTGACAATCGCTGAAACGTTTCCTCTCGGTGAAACAGTGATTTTGCGCACCTCCATGGCATCGTCGTTTCTGAGTGAAGTGTCAAAAGCTTGTGAGCTGAGTACGGGAATCCACTAAAAATTGGAAAATAGTAGAGCAGGATTAACCAAAACCGTATGTTTGAAGAACAGATTAAAAAAACCGAAACTGTAACAGATGGTTAAAACAACCTTATAACAGATAAACAACCGATCAAGAAAAAAATTCATGTTAAATTATAAGCAAAATTAAAGATCAGGATTTTTATCGTGAACTTGGCCCAGTTGCAGTGCTCCACAATTCGAGTCTAAAGGTCTCGGGTTCGAATCCCACCTGAATCGATTTGATTTTGCCTGAGAAAAAAATTCATCGGCTTTTTAAAAACCTTTTTTCAATGGGATTGCCCCCAGTTTTTTTTCGTAGGCAAAATCAAATCGATTCAGGTGGGATTCGAACCCGAGACCCTTAGACTCTAACCTTAGAGCAATACCACTGAGCCAAGTTCACGATAAAAATCGATTTTTTTAATTTTGCTTATAATTTAACTTGAATTTTCTTCTTTTATAAATAACTTTTTTTCAAAAAATTTTAAAATTTTTCTTTTTTGACAAATTTTTCAATTTTTTGTCCCCGGCCCCGATCAACTCGTCTCCCCCCCCCTCGGCTCCAGTTTTTTACAAGATTTTTTTGGTCTCTACTTACAATATGGCTTGCTGCATGGATTTTCAGTTTGTCGACTTTCCATTGTGATGGGTCCCAAGCAAGGCGCTTGTCTTCCCATTCCATTTGCATATAGCCAACAATCTGAAAAATGTGTTAATTTTTAAATTTCAACTTGGTTTGGCGTAGAAGAAAATGCGGCGAATTTTTTACACGCATACCATGGCCCAGGATTGTCATTTTCTTAAAGGACCAGTCCAGTGGGAAAAAAGTTGCTCATTTTTTGTTGAAATTCAGAAAGTTCATGAAAAATGGAGCATTTTTTGTTTTTACGGCATGTTCTAAATCGTTGTAGTTTTCGAGATAATTGCGTTTGAAATTTTGAACTTGTGTACATGTTTTCGTTATAATACACAAACTTTTTTGAATTTTTAATCGATTTTGCATCAATTTTTTAAATTTTCATAAAATGAACATTGTAGCAATTTTTTATAGCTAAATGAGACGAACAAAATGACATCAAAATTATCCAATTTGAATATTGATTTGGGTTATTGAAACGAAAACATGAATCAGAGCTTTCGTTTCAATAACCCAAAACAATGTTCAAATGGGATAATTTTGGTGTCACTTTGTTCGTCTCATTTAGCTATAAAAAATTGCTACAATGTTTATTTTATGAAAATTTAAAAAATTTATGCAAAAATCGATTAAAAATTCGAGTTTGTGTATTGCAACGAAAACATGTACACAAACTCAAAATTTCCAACGCAATTTTCTCGAAAACTACAACGATTTAGAAGTTGTCGTAAAAACAAAAAATGCTCCATTTTTCATGAACTTTCCGAATATCAATAAAAATCGCAACTTTTTTCCCACTGACCTTTAAGGAAATGACACCCCTGGGCCATGATATACGAGTAGTGAAAAACTTTTAATGTGGGCTTACTTGAAGATCTTTCAAAAATTCATTCAATTGAAAATGCTGTAGGGTGATTTGCCCAATTTGAACTTTCACCGATTTGGGCGCATCTTCGGCATACGTCGGCGGCAAAGTGGCAATTGGATGTATGGTTCCGAATCTAACATTAGTATGTTGAGCCTTATTGGCCAAGAAATAGTATAAGCATTGTTCATACGCCACATACTCGTGACTAGTAAGAGTTTGTACATCTAAAAACGAATTTGGCAATTTAATTTCGTACAATTTTTTCAAGAACCTGTAACATTTTCAAAATATTTACACACATCTAGATTAGTTCCTGAGCCAACGGGAAATTGTGCGAATGCATAGCCAAATAGTGCAGCACAAAGTAAGGCTAAGGTTGATAAAGATTTCCGCATCTGAAATTTTTCTATTTAGGGTGCACGCTAGCTAATTTCATGACGATTCCACGACGCTAGTCGTGAAGCGAGTCGAATTTGTTTGTGCATTAACACGAAAACCCTGATTTGAAAATTTTTACTACAACATGGGTTGAACGATAGCTCATTGAATTCCTTATCGCATGCCTAACAACTTTAGTTCTCACACCTTTTTACGAAGATCGTCGTATGATGGAGAAAAACCGACTTTTTGTAACTCAAGTAAAAAACAAAAAGTTTACGATTTTTCTTCATCATACAATGATTTTCATAAAAAGGTGTGATTGTTAGGCATGCGATAAGGAATTCAACGAGCTATCGCTCGACTCATGTTGTAGTAAAATTTTCAATTCAGGGTTTTCGTGTCAATACACAGACAAAATCGACCCGTGTCACGACGGCTAGCATCGTGACTTATTGCAATTTCACGACTACTAGCGTCGTGAAATCGGCTAGTGCGCACTCTTAAAAAGCTCATTAGAAAAGTTATCAAAAAAGAGATATAATTAGCATTTGTATTGTACAGGGTGGGTACAGTCTGTTTCAGCAAGAGAGAAAATAAAAGCGCTGCCCACATAGCTCAGTGGATAAGTAAGGCGACCGTCCGACCTGACAAGTTAAGCAACATTGGGCCCACAGGTTCGGTCCCTGCAGGGTCAATCAGGGTTTTTCGTGTTTTTGAAAATCAAATATTTTTGAAAAACTTTTGATTTTCTTAAACAAATTTTTGATTTTCAGACGCAAAAAAACCGAATTTTTGCTCCATAAAAATCAAAAAATTTATTTTTGAAAATCAAAAGTTTTGACCTTGCGAGAATCGAACCTGTGGGCCCAAGGTTGCTTAACTTGCCAGATCGGACAGTCGTCTTACTTATCCACTGAGCCATGTGGGCAGCATTTTCTCTCTAGCTGAAATAGACTATAAAAAAGTGGATTTTTGCGATTTTTCGACCAAATTTTCGCCAAAAAATTTTTATAACCCTATAGGGAGGGGGTTCTATGCGAAGAATCGATTGAGCGCATTGAAAGATCTTGAAAACAGCTTCCCTGGTTCCCAAAAACCGAATTTTTGTAATTTTCTATGGTTTTTTGGGTTGATTTGGGGTCAGAGAAGCCCGTTTTCAAGATTTTTCAATGCGCACAATCCACTTTTAGCCAGCCTGTAAAAATTTTCACTAATTGTTTGCTCTAAAAAACTGAAATAGCCGAAAACGTTCAAAAACTCAAAGGAAGTCAAATAAATGGAGAATACATGGCCAGAACTCATTTCAACTGCTCCGATCGGTTAGGAGTTGGATTAGCAGCCGAAGATCTTGAATGCAGCTAATCAGAATGACTGGCCGAATTCTTCCTGACTTTCCATGTACACAATTTCCAGTCGGAGGGGGGACTCTGCTGCTTGCTGATTTGTGTGTGACCACTTTTGGCCAAACAATAGAGTGACCAGAGTCCACCCTGCGTAATTCCTCCCGCCAGCGGGAAATTACGCAACGACACAAATGGAATACCGGAAAATCAGGAGAAGAAGAAAAGAAGTTTCAGCCCATAATTTATCAAACAAAAACGTCGGAACAGGGAATGAGAGAGAGATTAGCTATTGTTTTAATTGCTAGCCGCGGACAATGCTATTATTGTCTTGTTGTCCCAAATGTCGTTTCTTATATAGTTCAAAAATTACGTCAACGATTGATGATAACTTTGTTAAAGGACCAGTCTACTTTTGGGGGATTGGATGCCATGTGAAAGAGCAGAAAATTTTGAGCATTTTTTGCTTTTACGGCACTACTTGAAAATCTAGCCGTAAAAAGTTATGAGCGAAACAAAATTTTCAAACGAGTTTGAACATTGAAACGAAGAGCTTGTTGGATCAATCAGATTGTTTATTGAAACGAAGAGCTTGTTGGATCAATCAGATTGTTTATTGAAACGAATTAATGAATCATGATAAAATTCAAAATCTTGACAGTTTGGGAAAAAAGAGTTATAATAAAGTGTTTATAACTCACCGAGACGAATAAAATGACATCAAAATTGTCGAATTTGAACAATATTTTGGGTTATTGAAACGAAAACATGAACCAGGGTTTTCGTTTCAATAACCCAAAACAATGCTCAAATTGGATAATTTTGGTGTCATTTTATTCGTCTCAATGAGTTATAAACACTTTATTATAACTCTTTTTCCCAAACTGTCAAGGTTTGAAAAAAAATCAGAATTTTCACAAAAAAAATCGAAAATTCGAATTTTTCATGAAAAATCGAAAAACAGCATTTTATACTCGTCGAGACGAATAAAATGACACCAATATTATACAGATTGAAAATTGTTTTGGGGTTATTGAAACGAAAATTTTCAAATGTTTTCGTTTCAATAACTCAAAATAGTTTTCAAGATGGATAATTTTTGTGTCATTTTATTCGTCTCGACGAGTTATAAAAAATATTGTATTTATTTTTTTCTAAATGTTCAAGGATTTTTGAATTATTTTCTTCTCAATATACAGATTTTATTGATTCAGGAAAAAACTATCAGATACATGTTTTCGTTTTAATACACAAAATCTCAAAAATCACCAACTTCATAAGCAATTATCTCGAAAACGGCAACGATTCAAAATTTACCGTAAAAACAAAAAATGCTCTTTTTTTATGAACTTTCCGAATATCAACAAAAATGGCAATCCGAATTTGACATTTTCGAAGCGAAAAAACTCTTCCCTGATTCAGGAAGGAGTATTGCGTATTGAAGCGAAAAGTCGCAAAAATGCAATTTTGCCTAAAAACGACCCTTTTTGGGGTAAAAATGTGCGGGGATCCGAATTTGACATTTATAGAATTCTTCGGATTCAAGAAAACCTGTATATTGACGCGAAAATCCGAGAAACTCATTTGTTAATTGGATTAAATCATTGGTTAATTAATTTTATAAGTGTCAAATTCGGATTCCCCCGCACATTTTCACCCCAGAAGGGATCGTTTTTAGGCAAAAATTGCATTTTTGCGACTTTTCGCTTCAATACACAAGCCGTCCCTGGATCAGGGAAGCGTTTTTTCCACAAAAACGGACCACTAACACAAAAACTTTGACCACTAACACAAAAATCTTGACCACTAACACAAAAAATCAGGACGCTCAAAAATAGTTTTTTTCCACTATGTTCAAAATGGGTGCTCTTTGACAAAAAATGGTCATAACTTTTTTTCTGAAGGTAAAAATTGACCACGATGGGTCATTTCTACAGAAATTTTATATAGAACAACTTTCTAGAACATCACTTTCTCCAAAAAAATTATTTAGGGGGTCAAAAATTCTATTTTTTTCAAAAAATTAAGAGGTGGGAAATTTGTACACGTGTGTACACGTAATTTTCAAAATTTACAAAAAATTGTTAACGGACCACTAACACATAAAACCTTATACAATCCATTGATAATTATTAAGACCATGAATGCACACGATAAAAAACGATCACAAAAATCCTTGAACAAACACTGAAACATCCTGCATAATGGTCAACGAGCTCGTCGTTCCTTGATCCTCGATCGTCGTTCCTCCTGCCAGCCGGACAACCTCGAGGCGAAAAAGAAATGTCTCTTTCTTCAACAAAACTCATCGTCTAATAACCGGATTCTTCCATGTGCTTAGTTCCATAGTCATCCTCCTTTTCTCTATCTCTAAGAAAGATTCAAGTGCTTTTGTCAATGAGCAATATATTTTTGGAAGGAACGTGAATCTTCGGTGGCAATGTGCGTTGGTAGCTGGAATTTCACTTCGCGCCTTCAACTTTCACCTCGATGTGAAAATCCGATGATGAGTGACACAATTTCCTCACTTTTCTTCAAGCAACGAAGAAACTTTATACTTTTTTCCTCATTCAAGGAAAATGCATTCTTAATCGCTCCGATGGATATTCATTCGGATGGGAATTGAAGCGATCATTTTTCGAATTGTCTTTTCGTCACAAACATGTTAATTCGAAATGCGTCAAACAACAAACAATTATAGCTAGATTTAGAAAATCAATTCAATTTTTATGAAGAGCAACAAAATTTGGAAATTACAAAAAAGGTTTAAAGAACCAGTCCGGTAGGAAAAAAGTTGTCATTTTTTGTGAATATTCAGAAAGTTCACGAAAAATGGAGCATTTTTTGTTTTTACGGCATATTCTGAATTGTTGTAGTTTTCGAGATAATTGTACTTGAAATTTTGAATTTGTTACAAGCTCTTCGTTTTAATATACAAACTTTTTTGAATTTTTGGCAGAAAAATCGATTTTTGCATCAATTTTTTAAATTTTCATAAAATGAACATTGTAGCAATTTTTTATAGCTATATGAGACGAACAAAATCACACCAAAATTATCCAATTTGAACATTGTTTTGGGTTATTGAAACGAAGACGTGAATCAGAATTTTCGTTTCAATAACCCAAAACAATGTTCAAATTGGATAATTTGATGTCATTTTGTTCGTCTCATTTAGCTATAAAAGATTGCTACAATGTGCATTTTATAAGAATTTTAAAAATCGATGCAAAAATCGATTTTTTCGCAAAAAATTCAAAAATTTTTGTGTATTACAACGAAGAACTTGTAATAAATTCAAACGCAATTATCTCGAAAACTACAACGATTCAGAACATGCCGTAAAAACAAAAAATGCTCCATTTTTCATGATCTTTCCGAATATATCATTTTTTTATATGATTGTAAATCACTGAACTAGTCCTTTAAAATAAATTGTTAATAGATCAACTGGTAAAGTGAAAAGCGATCTTTCTAGAACAAAAAGTCTTATGGTTCATAGATTATCACTATCGATCGACCTCTACAACTATCGAAAGTACACAAATAAGTGACCAATTGACTGATAACATAAATATTATCCCTCATACTTGGCGTTTAGTAAGAGTTCTTTTTTGATTGCATTAGCTTCTTTTCCACGATATACCCAACTGTGAAAGCATAAAAAACCTGATAAAATACTTTCACGTGTTGTGTTGAAAATAACATGTTTACGTCAAAAGTAACGCGATTTACAGTGGAGAAGTTTTTCGATTTTTTATTTTGTAAATTTTCGGTACTAGTATGATTCTACACGTTTTTGTAGCTTATTATGCCTTATAACAGATAAAAAATTTTATCTCAATATCTTTTAATAGAGAGGAGAAAAAAATTTAAGAAAAAGTGGCCTATCTTATAAGTATTTTAAATGGCGGGTCGATGGTGTAGTGGATAGAGAGTCAGTTGATGCCTTCAGTGGGCACAGGTTCAATTCCCGTTTTGGCCATTTTGTTTTTCCCCAAAAGTAGGGCACTTTTTCCTAATTTTTTTCTCCTCTCTGTTAAAAAATCTTGAGATAAAAGTTTTTATGGTACGGGGACCGCACTTGAAAATTTTTTTCAAGTATAACATAAATGGGCTATTTTTGGTGTAGAATGTAAAAGTCGCATTTATAAATTATGAAAACGCTTCTAACGACTCGAAAATTAGAATGTGATTCTTGTTGATAATGTGTTTAATTACTATGTATCCCTGCGTGGTCGTACATACAGGGTGTACCAGTAGATTGGAATCAGTGCTGGGATTTCCCCGGGGAAACTCTGGCAATTTGGGGAAATCTTTTTCCCCTGAATTACTTGGTTTGAAAAGACGTTTATCCATCTTCAAGCCTCGGTGGTGCAGTGACAAAGCAGCAGCTTTGTGACCACATAGATGCGGGTTCGAATCCCACTTGGAACCAAATTAGCTCCAAGGGGGATTCGAACCCGCGACCTTGTGGCCACAAAATTGCTGCTTTGTCACTGCAC
This sequence comes from Acrobeloides nanus, assembly GCA_900406225.1. Classification (NCBI taxonomy): domain Eukaryota; kingdom Metazoa; phylum Nematoda; class Chromadorea; order Rhabditida; family Cephalobidae; genus Acrobeloides; species Acrobeloides nanus. Next base: position 8,323 of record OZJO01001392.1, read on the forward strand.
CATCGATGGTTGAAAATGGTGAAACGTCTTTTCAAACCAAGTAATTCTGGGGAAAAAGATTTCCCCCGGATCGCGGGTTCGATATCCAGCTTCGTCGCTTGGTTTTTGCCCAACAATGTAAAAAATCGTATCAAAAAATCAGTGAAATAGAATTGTCAAAATTGAGAAAAAAATAATAAAGAATTTAAGGTTGTGGGACGACATGGTCCCAATGGCGCAGTAGGTTGCGTGTTTGGCTGTTGCCTGAAAGGTCGCGGGTCCGTTTTCGTCGCTTGATTTTTGCCCAAAAAATTGGTCTCAATTTTGACAATTCTATTTCTCATCACTGTTAATCTTTTAACTGTGATGAGAAATATAATTGTCAAAATTGAGACCAATTTTTGGGCAAAAAGCAAGCGACGAAGCTGGGTATCGAACCCGCAACCTTTAGAACAACAGCCAAACACGCAACCTACTGCGCCACTGATAACGATTCCGAGCGATTTGAAGATCTCCAGATCAATATATACCCGAGTTTCAGCGGTGGTACTTTCAATAGATCTTTCAGATCTTGGCCCCCTTTTTTTGAATGTCTCGGAATCGGCCCCATGGGGCCTGGGGCCCGTTGCTTAGTTCCAAAACCGGAAGTCGGATCCCGGAGCCAGAAGTTGGAACCGAAGATCGGAAGTAAAAACTTCCGACTTCCGGTTCCAATTTAGTGCAAATTTTCCAAATCGGAAGTCGGAAGTTTTTACTTCTGATCTCTGGTTCCAACTTCTGGTTCCGAGATCCGACTTCCGGTTCCGGAACTAAGCAAAGGCCCCTGGGCTCCTATCGAAAGGGCGAGGCCCCCCTCCCCCCGACTGGGGCTGACTCCCATGAGTCCCGGCCGGCCCCGGGGACTTTCGGATCCTGGCTCCTTTTTCGACCCCTGCTCGGAATCATATTCGACAGTGGAAGCCACGCAATTAAATTTCTACCCAATTTTATATCATTTGATATGTATCTATTTTTTGTACTCTTGTGTCCCCGTGTTTTTTGGTTATAATATTTCAATAATTTCACAAGAAAAACGTACCATGTCAAAGACAGCAGAAGCAACGAGTGTAGTTGATTGCCAGACAGACAATGGGAAGCTACCTTGAACCCGGTGATAAGCCGAGTCAAGATTTTTTATAACTTTTTCTTATCACGCTATTATTGTTGGTCGAATTTTTTGAGCTATATAGTTATAAAAAAAACATCTGTATCAAAAATTTAGGATTTTTACTTTTTATCAAGGGAGTCAATGACCAGGGATAAAACTTCCGACGAGAAATTTTTCGATTTTCTTCTAAAAATCGACTTTTTAGGATAATTTCTAGACGAAAAATCGATTGCGCGCATTTTCGGAGCATGAAAAATTATGTTTAACCCTGAAAATCAGGGTAGAACTGCGTTTCAACGCGAAATTTTTTTCCGATTTTCTTCTAAAAACCGACTTTTTAGAGTAATTTCTAGGCGAAAATCGATTGCGCGCATTCCCGAAGCGTGAAAATACTTCTTTGATCCTGATTTAGGGAAATAGATGTGTGTAGTGAAGCGAAAATATGAAAATTTTGGATTTTTCTTCTAAAATCATCGTTCTAAAGGTTATTTTATTCGAGAAATCGATTCAGCGCATCCCTGAAGCGTCAAAATGTATCCTTGACCATTGTCCTTGAAAAATTATGTTTCTACCGCAACGCTTCGGGGATGCGCTGAATCGATTTCTCGCATAAAATAACCTTTAGAATGACGATTTTAGAAGAAAAACTCAAAATTTTCATATTTTCGCTTCAATACACACATCTATTTTCCTGAATCAGGATCAAGGAAGCCATTTTCACACTCCGAAAATGCGCGCAATCGATTTTTTGCCTAGAAATTACCCTAAAAAGTCGATTTTTAGAAGAAAATCGGAACATTTCTCGTCGGAAGTTTTATCCCTGGTCATTGACTCCCTTGATAAAAAGTAAAAATCCTAAATTTTTGATAGAGATACATTTCAAACTGAATGGCTCGACCACCCAATGAAGTTAACTCATCATTTCTGCTCGATGGCCTAAACGCTTTTTGTGGCGAAAATTTTTGGGTAAGATTTGTGGTTTTGTGGTGAAAATTTTTGGGTAATGATTTTAAAAAATTTTAATCTTACCCAAAAATTTCCATACAAAATGACATTAACGGACCAGTCCACTCGGAAAAAAGTTGCCATATTTTGTATTTGGGTCGTTCGGAAAATCACCGACTTTTGCAGATTCAATCGTATTATTATAAAAATGACTCCTGGGGGTTTTTCTATGCGGGGGAATCGATTTTGCACATTGCCTGAAATGGTCTGTGTATTGAAACGAAAACCTGAATTTGACCTGAATTCCTGAATGTGTTTTTACAAATTCCATCGCCAATCGATAAAGCGCACCGAAAAACGGTAGTACTCCCCCCCCCCATTTTTGTGAAAAACACATTATTTTTATTTGAGGAAATTTAGTTCAAAGTTGTCTAAACTTCAAGGTCAATTTATGCAAATTTCGATCATTTTTATCCAACTTTCAGGAATTCAAATTCAGGTTTTCGTTTCAATATACAGACTATTTCACGTTTTAATCGATTCCCCCCATAGAAAAATCTCTGAAGGAGCGCCCAAAATGCCGAAAAAGTACAGGCACTTTTGGGTGAGGGATCGAACCCGCGATCTATGAGTTAATGTCGGGCAATTTAGCCACTCGGCCATGGGTCAAACCTACGCACCTTGTAAGTACATGTTTTGTAATAAACAGACGAAACTTCACACACAATTTTCTCAAAGCCGTTCACGATTCAGAATTTACTATAAAAACGAAAAATGCTACATTTTTCATATACTTTCCGAATAAATATAGAATATGGCGACTTTTTTCCGACCGGACTGGTCCTTTAACTTCAAAAAATTAATTTTTAGGATCCAAAAATATTAAAAAATGAATCAATACCTTTATTTACACGATGTTTTCAACATACCATACTTGTTTGGATACCATGTCTTTTTATATTTCTAATCTCGCCGGTTGTGATTTTTCAAATTATGTTGGAGAAAAACAATCCAATTCCATGGAGTCAATTACTCGCAGCAAAATTCGTATGTCCGACGAATTTAGCTTAACTTATAGTCTCTTTAAACAATTTAGACCATAACATGTATGTTGATCGCAGATTCAGTGTTTCTATTCGTGTTGGCCATGTATGAATCATTTTTCATTGATATAGCAGAAGCCGTCGATTATGTTTACCCTTTAATGCTGTGTTTTTCAATGGTGGGTATAATAGTTCGATACATAGGTCAAAGAAAGGGGAGTAAATTACCCCCCCCCCCTCACCAACCTTCCGACGACCAAAATTTGGTCATTTATCCATCGACATTTTTGGAAAAAAATCGGATTTTGGGTAAAATTGATTTTTTACCAAAAATTCAATTTTTTGGCTAAAATTCGATTTTTCGGCTAAATTTGATTTGATGTTCAAAATTCAACTTTTTAGCCAAAATTCAATTTTTTAACCAAAATTCGACTTTTCGCCCAAAATTCGACCTTTTGGTTTGATATTATTCATTTAGATTCTGATCGCAACATTCATATATGCCTGCCAAAGGTGCGGCAAGGTAACTGTTGGTGGGCTCTTTCTGACATGGGTTTTGTTTGTAGTATGTGGCTTGCCCGAGCTTTACTTTTGGATCAGCAAGGGCTTCAACCCTAGTGTAGGTCTTACGGGTCTCTTCTTTCTTCATCATCAAATGTTTAGAAAATGCATTCGACGGATTTAGCCCGTTATCTGGCATATCTCATATGGTACCCGTTGGTTTTTATTCAAATGATTTTATTCTCATTTGCTGACCAGCCTAGTCAAGATCGGTATAAGCGCTTGGGACATGAGGTGATTTGGACTCGTTATAGATAGTAGAAAGGAATTTTAGAACACTTCGCCGGAAAAACTATCTTCGTTTTTGAATCGCCAAACCTTGTGGTGGTTTAATGCTATTTGTATATTAGGGAAAAAGAAGCCACTTGAAGTCAACGATCTTTATTCACTGAATCCGGAAGATTCATCAGCTGTGCTAGTTCCTCGTTGGGATAGACTTTGGGATAAAGCTATGAGAGGTAGAAGAGCATAGTCTGATAGAAACCATTGGATTCCGAGTTCGAGATTTTTCAAATAACTCGAAATTTTGAAAAAAAAAGTCAATACCGAGTAAGTAAATGGAAACCATTCGGGATCATTTCATTGCCTCAGTAGATAACACTTCTCTACCAGATATACAAAAATTGTCTTATTTATAGGAGCACCTCGTGGTAAAGCAAAAGAAGCAATTGATCGGGATTTCAAACGGGGAAAAGCCGAAAAGAAAATTCGGAGCTAGTTCCCTTTGAGGGCACCACCAGCGTGACTCAAAGTCAAAAAATTCTAATGTGAAAATTTTCTTTGAAAACATTTTCCTGCTCATCCTGAACCTTCCGGGTGAGCAGAAAAATGTTTTCAAAAAAAATTTTCACATTAGAATTTTTTGACTTTGAGTCACGCTGGTGATGCCCCCAAAGGGAACTATTCAGGATCATTTCATTGCCTCAGTTATCTACTAAGGCAATGAAATGATCCTGAATGGTTTCCATTTACTTACTCGGTATTGAATTTTCTTTTCGGCTTTTCCCCTTTGAAATCCCGTTCAAGTGCTTCTTTCGCTTTACCACGAAGTGCTTCATATAAGACAATTTTTATATATCTGGTAGCACACATGTACAATGGGTCTTTTAGGGTCTTCGAACGAAGACCCGGGTCGTGCATAGCGCAAGGGGTTGAGAGGGAGCGGGAGGGGGGTCGTGCATGACGCGCGGTCATGAACGACACATTTCGCGAAGCGCGACCTTTTTTTAGTCGTGCAATGACGGGGTCGTGCAATCGGATCGGATTTTCGAAGACCCACTTGTACACGTATGTCTGGTAGTGAAGTATTATCTATTGAGGCAACGAAATGATCCCAGAATGGTTTCCATTTACTTACTTAGTGTTGACTTTCTTTCCAAAATTTCGAGTTATTTGCAAAACCCCGAAATCAGGACCCAACCTAGAAGTCATACAAAATAACTTTTAGCTTATAAAGCAAAACGTGCAAGCACAATTCAAGGAAGTCGAAGTCGTAATACTTCTTCTTCAAACATAAATGGAACTAGTGTAGAGCTTCAAGAAACTCCTATGACACCGCTTCTTAGCACAAACGTGAATTTTTAACACACCGATCTTAAAGAACCAGTCTACTTTTGAGGAGTTGATTCCATGTGATAGAGCACAAAATTTGGAGCATTTTTTGCTTTTACGGCACTACTTGAAAATCTAACCGTAAAAAGTTATGCGCGAAACAAATTTTCAAACAAGTTTGAACATTGAAACGAAGAGCCTGCACTTGAAATTTATTTTTGAATTTAAAATAGAGCGTTTTTTCTAAAAAAATAGAGCGCTTTTTTCTAAAAATCGAGACGAATAAAATAACACCGGAATTGTCCAATTTGAACATTATGTTGTGTTATTGAAACGAAAATTCTGATTCATGTTTTCGTTTCAATAACACAAAATAATATCCAAATTAGATAATTTTGGTGTCATTTTATTCGTCTCGAGTTAAAGAAAAAAACGCTCTATTTCTTTTTTAAATCAACCTTAAAATTTTAAGCAAATTCAAAAAGTAATGCAGGCTCTTCGTTTCAATGTTCAAACTTGTTTGAAAATTTTTTTCGCTCATAACTTTTTACAGTTAGATTTTCAAGTAGTACGTAAAAGCAAAAAATGCTCCAAATTTGGTGCTCTATCACATGGCATTAACTCCCCAAAAGTAGACTGGAATTTTAAACCTTTTTTACTTTAGGAAAATGATTATGGCACAAATGGTAGCACGAACAAAACATCTCCATCAACAGAACCCATTTCACCTCCTTCGATTTTACTCCGACTATTGGCTTTGTTCAAATGGGATATCATGTCCGCTAATGCTATCAAGTGTTTCTCCGACTTGCTTACTTTTGCTAATCCTTTACTTCTCAAGTAATTTTTTCATGGTGGGCAGTACTACACAATAGGCGGGGGGGGGGCACCCATGTGAAAAAAATCTCAAAACTATGTTTCTGGAAATGATCCCTCTAGGGGTAAAAATATACGGGGAATCCGAATTTGACATTAAAACATTCTTAAAATGGGATACTAAAAATTTTTGAAGCGAAAAAACGCTTCCCTGATTCAGGGAAACTGTATTGAAACGAAAAGTATACAACTCTTAGGGGCCTTATAAAGTTCACAGAAGACTTTGAATCACCACTTTGGTATGGAGTCATGTTAGCCATCACAATGTTCGTGGCATCCGAATTGAGTTCGCTTCTGCTAAATCATTACTACTACATAATGTATCGAGTGGGTACGCGTGTACAAACTGTTTTAACCGCGGCTGTTTATAAAAAGGTTTTCTTGTTTATTGGGGATCAGCATGGATATAAGGGAAATTTTAGACCCTACGCTTGTCCAATGCAGCACGAAGAGATAAAACGGTTGGAGAAATTGTCAATCTCATGGCGCTCGATATTGATAGATTCCAACAAATCACCCCACAAACACATCAATATTGGTCAACTCCTATGCAGGTATCAAATTTTGGCCAAAAAATTTCGAGAAAAATAGGAGTTCATCCTCTAAAGGCTTATACTAGGCTTAAGCCTAGGCCTAAGATTAAGCCTAAGGTTAAGCCTAAGTCTAGGCTTAGGCTTAACCTTAGGCTTAAGCCTAGAATTAAGCCTAGGCTTAGGCTTAACCTTAGGCGTAGCCTAGGCCTAAGATTAAGTTTAAGGTTAAGCCTAAGCCTAAGCCTAGGCTTAGGCTTAACCTTAGGCTTAAGCCTAGGCTTAGGCTTAATTCTAGGCTTAGGCTTGGGCTTAGGCTTAACCTCAGGCTTAAGCCTAGGCCTAAGATTAAGCCTAAGCTTAAGCCTAAGTCTAGGCTTAGGCTTAACCTTAGGCTTAAGCCTAGAATTAAGCCTAAGCCTAGGCTTAGGCTTAACCTTAGGCGTAGCCTAGGCCTAAGATTAAGCCTAAGGTTAAGCCTAAGTCTAGGCTTAGGCTTAACCTTAGGCTTAAGCCTAGAATTAAGCCTAGGCTTAGGCTTAACCTTAGGCGTAGCCTAGGCCTAAGATTAAGTTTAAGGTTAAGCCTAAGCCTAAGCCTAGGCTTAGGCTTAACCTTAGGCTTAAGCCTAGGCTTAGGCTTAATTCTAGGCTTAGGCTTGGGCTTAGGCTTAACCTCAGGCTTAAGCCTAGGCCTAAGATTAAGCCTAAGCTTAAGCCTAAG
>OZJO01001392.1:15777-30609 GCA_900406225.1 Acrobeloides nanus
AGGCTTAGGCTTAACCTTAGGCTTGAGCCTAGGCTTAGGCTTAATTCTAGGCTTAGGCTTGGGCTTAGGCTTAACCTTAGGCGTAGCCTAGGCCTAAGATTAAGCTTAAGGTTAAGCCTAAGCCTAGGCTTAGGCTTAAGCTTAGGCTTAGGCTTAACCTTAGGCTTGAGCCTAGGCTTAGGCTTAATTCTAGGCTTAGGCTTGGGCTTAGGCTTAACCTTAGGCGTAGCCTAGGCCTAAGATTAAGCTTAAGGTTAAGCCTAAGCCTAGGCTTAGGCTTAAGCTTAGGCTTAGGCTTAACCTTAGGCTTGAGCCTAGGCTTAGGCTTAATTCTAGGCTTAGGCTTGGGCTTAGGCTTAACCTCAGGCTTAAGCCTAGGCCTAAGATTAAGCCTAAGCTTAAGCCTAAGCCTTTAGAAATATTTTTTCATAAAATTACTTCAAAAAATATTAGTTTTTGAAATCCTGTTGATTGTGTCTCCCCAGGGAGAAGAGCTCAAAAAATTTCACACGGACCGTGTTCAACAGGCTAAAAAAATCCTAACACAACAACCACTTGTAATTTTATAGATCACTTTGGCATTAATTTTACTTTGGAAACAAATGGGAGTTTCTGTGTTGAGTGGTGTTGCTATTATGCTCTTTCTTTTACCAATCAACTTCTTGTTTACTTCAAAAATCGGAAAATATCAAGTACTTCTGACTCAACTTTCATTTTTATTGATTTTTTGGTATTAGGTCCAACAAATGATATTGAAAGACGAACGGACCAAAATGGTCAATGAAGTTCTAAACGGTATCAAAGTCATCAAGTTATATGCATGGGAAGTTCCGATGGAAGAGGTCATAACAAGACTTCGAAATAAAGAAATCATGTTCATCAAAAAGGCTGCTTTCTTACGATCTTTAAGTGACATGATAAATACTGCTTCGCCATTCTTGGTAATGTCAAACCTCGGTGTAACGACACATTCCAAGAGAGGGGTCGTATATCGAAATAGGAAGGGGTCGTAATATTCAGGGGGTGTCACGTTGTCGGACAGGGCAGTTAGTCGACCAAGAAAGTTGGTTATCTTTAAATTTTTCCAAATAAAACAAGGTTCTAGTAGACCAAGTGTCCGAGTCTACTAAGTGTCCGAGTGATCAACTGTCTGGGTCGACCAACTGTCCGAGTAGACCAAGTCTCCGAGTCGACCAACTGTCCGAATCGACCAACTGTCCAGCATTCGGGGTGTCTTTCTATCGAGGTTTGACTATATATGCATTGATCTATTTCCATGCAAATGATTATATTCTAGGTTGCTCTTTCAACATTTGCTACTTTTATCTTCATCGATAGTAAAAATATTCTAACACCGGAAATTGCATTCGTCTCGTTGACTTTGTTCAATCAACTTCGAACGCCGATGAGCACTGTCGCTGAACTTATCACACAAACCGTTCAGGTGATTGTTTCAAATAATCGTTTGAAGCAATTCCTTGTTTCGGATGAGTTGAGTGATTATGTTGAAAAGAATCCTTCAGATGATTTCAGTAATTTTCTTTACTAAGAAATCTTTTCAAAAACATTTAGAGCTTGAGGACATTATTGAAGTGTCTGATGCCACGATGACTTGGGATAAGAGTGATCCACAGACAACACTGCAAAACATCAACTTATCCGCGTCGAAGGGCAGTCTTATAGCCATTGTAGGGAAAGTTGGTTCGGGAAAAAGCAGCTTTCTGTTGTCTTTGCTAGGTAGTTGTTTACATATAAAATCAGACATGCATGGGGGTTCAAATTGGGATACTTCGGCTGTAATGGGGCGAAAATACAAAAATAGGGAGGGTGGGAGACTTTTGCGCCCTTACATATGCGCAATAACACTTAGGTTTAAGCTTTAGGCTTAGGCTTATTAGTTCTCGTGCGCCATTTTCCACCTCGAATATTTTAGGTGAGATGGAAAAACTAAAAGGGCGTGTCCGCGTAGATGGTAGTATTGCATATGTGCCGCAGCAACCATGGATGCAAAATCAAACTGTTCGGCAAAACATCACCTTTGGTGCAAAGTTTGACGAAGTTCTATATGGCCGGGTGATGGACTCGTGCTGCTTGTACCCAGATATGGCTATCCTATCAATGGGCGATCTAACGGAGATTGGTGAAAAGGTTTTCTAGATTTTGGGTGCACTTTTTTCTCATGCTATTATTTGTAGGGTATTAATTTGTCGGGTGGACAAAAAGCCCGCATAGGCTTGGCTCGATCAGTTTATCAAAACAGAGACATTTATCTATTTGACGACCCTCTATCCGCTGTAGACACCCATGTTGGTACACAAGTAGGCCTGTTTATTAGCGATCAAATTGTGATTTTTTTAAAGCTATTCGAAAATGTCCTCGGTCCGAATGGCTTGCTGAAAAGCAAAACTCGAATTTTGGTAACACATGAGCTATCTTATTTAAAATACGCTGATCTTATCTTAATTATGTCAGGTGACCAACTGATTTACAAGCTATATAATAATAATAATAATTAGATGGAAATATCGTTTCGGAAGGAAGCTATGCCGAGCTGATGAAGACTGGAGCTTTTGAGCAGCTTGTCGAGGAGTGTAAAAATGAACAAGAGCTCTTTGCCCAAAAGCAAAAGGAGATTGAGAAAGAAGGTATACAATGATAAAAAAACATAGATCTCATTTTTAGAAAATGCATACACCAGTGATGAGGATTCCGATGATACATTTGAAGATGATCATGAGATCGACCACGTAAGATTTTTGAAAAAGAAAGTATTAGGACATAAGAAAAGCCTAAGCTTAAGCCTAAACCCAAGCCCAAGCTTAAGCCTAGCCCTAAGCCCAAGCCTAAGCCTAGCCCTAAGCCCAAGCCTAAGCCCAAGCCTAGGCCTAAGCCCAAGCCTAAAGCTTAAACTTAAGCCTAAGCCTAAACCCAAGCCTAGGCCTAGACCTAAGCCCAAGCCTAAAGCTTAAACTTAAGCCTAAGCCTAAACCCAAGCCTAGGCCTAGACCTAAGCCCAAGCCTAAAGCTTAAACTTAAGCCTAAGCCCAAGCCTAAGCCTAAGCCCAAGCCCAAGCCTAGGCCTAAGCCCAAACCTAAGCCCAAGCCTAAGCCTTTTATCTATGTTATACAAGAAAATTTGTGATTTTTCTCTTCTAAATTTTAGCTGCTTGGCACAAGTCATATGTCAACCGTTTCCGGAATTATTACTCGCCGTCGTTACAACAGCTTTTCAAAGTATCGCCGTAGAAGAACTTCAACAGCTCGTGAAAGCCTTGTCTCGAATTCGACAGTTACCAATCGACAACTCACCGGCATCGAAAAAGTCGAGACTGGAAGAGTCAAGCTGATTGTCTACCGAGACTATCTTAAAGCAATGGGTTACGCCTTTTCATTGCTTTTTATTTTTGGCATGGTTGCTAACACCATCGCATCTATGGCCAGGAATGTATGGCTTACTGATTGGTATGGTTGAAAAAAATCAGATCTGAAATCAACCCACTTTTAGGTCGGACGATAACGCCATTTCATATGGCCATAACGAGACAAATCCCCAGCCAGTTTTGTTGAGATTAGGAGTCTATGCTGCAATTGGTTTTGCCGAAGTGTTCTTCTTGATCTTTGGAATGGGCTCCCTACTTTTTGGTGGTGTTGCCGCTAGTCGAAATCTGCACGCACCACTTTTACATGCGATATTTCGTGCTCCAATGAGATTCTTTGATACGACTCCGTTCGGTCGAATTCTGAATCGTATAGGCAAGGTAACACAAAATTTTTGAAATTTTTATTTATGAAAAAAATATTAGGACATCGAAACGGTGGACATTTTGCTGCCGTATAATATTCAGTTCTTTGCGCAGTGCATATTGCAAGTGATTTCGACGCTAGTTATTATTATGATGTCTACGCCGATTTTTGGGGTTGTTGTTATTCCGTTGGCCGTGATTTATATTATTGTTTTGGTCAGTTTTTAAATATTATTAGTGTCACTCATGTTTAATTTTTTAGCAATACTACATTGCAACATCAAGGCAACTTAAACGTCTCGAATCAATAACAAGATCACCAATCTATTCGCATCTAAGTGAATCGATACAAGTAAGAGAACTTTAGTTATTCTACTTTATAAAAACCAAAAAGCTATATCAGGTTGGACGTTAAGCTTAGGCTTAGGGTGCGTTCATAATTTGAATCGTACGGATCCGTACTAATCTGATCCTTACGGATCCGTACGGTTCAAATTAGGAACGCACCCTTAGGCTTTAAATTTAGGCTTAAGCTCAGGCTTAGGCTTAAGCTTAATCTTAGGCCTAGGCTTAAGCCTAAGGTTAAGCCTAAGTTTAAGCTTAAGCTTAAGCCTAAGCCTAGGCTTAGACTTAGGCCCAGGCTTAAGCTCAGGCTTAAGCTTAGGCTTAAGCTTAGGCTTAAGCTTAGGCTTAAGCTTAGGCTTAGACTTAGGCTTAGGCTTAAGCTTAAGCTTAGGTTTAAGCTCAGGCTTAAGCTTAGGCTTTAGGCTTAAGCTCAGGCTTAGGCTTAGGCTTAGGCTTAGGCTTAAGCTTAGGCTTAAGCTTAGGCTTAGGCTCAGGCTCAGGCTTAGGCTTTAGGCTTAGGCTTAGGCTTAAGCTTAAGCTTAGGCTTTAGTCTTACGCTTTAGACTTAAGCTTTAGGCTTAGACTTTTTCTCCCCTTTCAAATGAGTGGTCAACTAGCTTTTAAATCAATGCTTACTAGGAGATATGGCCATTAGAAAAAGGGTTATTTTTTAACATGGCCTAAAAGTATGGACATTTTTTACATATGTTCCAAGACTTTTTTTGAATTTTTTTACTTGCACCATCGTGTTCAGCGCATCAAACATTCCCCGAAAATCATATCGTGTTCTTTTAGGGTGCTTCAACAATACGTGCATATGATCTAGTGAACAAGTTTTGTCGAGTTGGTGAACAAAAAGTTGATATACATGTTCAGGTTGGCATAAAAACCTTACATAACATTCAAACGTTTTAGTGCAAATACCTAAATTATGTGGCCAATCGATGGCTGTCAGTTAGATTGGAGTTTATTGGGAATTGTGTTGTGTTATTTTCCGCCCTTTTTGCCGCACTAACCAGAGAAACTACATCAGCTGGGGTTCTAGGACTTTCAGTCTCGTACTCATTAAATGTAGGTCTTTTCATAAAAAATTTTTAAGACTATCTTCTAGATAACTTTTGTATTAAATTTCGCTGTACGCCAAATAAGCAAATTGGAAACAAATATTGTTTCTGTTGAAAGAGTCAAGGAGTATGCCGAAGTTAATCCAGAAGTAAGCAAACCCTATAGTTTCGTTTAAAGGACCTGTCGGAAAAAAGTTCGACTCGGAAAAATGTGTGACATAATTTGTATATATTCGAAAAGTTCATAAAAAATGGAGCATTTTTTTGTTTTTACGGCACCCTCTAAATCGTTGTAGTTTTTGAGATAATTGCGTTTGAAGTTTCGTCTGTGTATTACAACGACAACATTTGTTTCAAGTTCCTGATTCAATCAGAAGTTGTTTATTGACACGAAAATAATTTGAATTTCTTGAGCATTTAGGAAAAAGTAAATATAGCATTTTTCTCAGCTTAATGAAACGATTAAAATGACACTAAAATTATAAAATTTGAAAATCATTTTGAGTTATTGGAACGAAAATCCTGATTCATGTTTTAATATACAGACGAAACTTCAAACGCAATTATATCAAAAACTAAAACGAATCAGAGGGTGCCGTAAAAACAAAAATGCTCCATTTTTCATGAACTTTCCAAATATATACAAATTATGGCTACTTTTTCCGAGTGGGCTCCGGAGAAAATTTCTTTAGGCGGAATGGGACTCCAAGCCTGAAGACAAGCCACCAAACAATTGGCCATCTGAAGGTCATATCAAGATAGTCAACTATTCCACTCGGTATCGCCCTGGGCTGGACTTGGTGGTGAAGAAAATCAACGCTGAAATTAATGCCCACGAAAAGATTGGAATTGTCGGGAGAACTGGAGCGGGTTTTGAAAATTTTTTGAAATTGAAATTTTTCTTTTTTTAGGTAAAAGTTCTGTGACACTAGCACTCTTCCGAATGATCGAACCAGCCGAGGGATCCATCATAATTGATGATGTCAACATCACCAATCTTGGGCTCCACGATCTTCGTGCTAATCTTACAATTATACCCCAAGATCCGGTGTTATTCTCCGGATCGTTGAGATTCAATCTCGACCCGTTCAATCGATATAGTGATGAGGAACTTTGGCAAGCGCTTGAATATGCAAATCTGAAGGACTTTGCTCATAGTCATCCGGATAAATTGGAACATGAGATTACGGAGGGCGGTGATAATATAAGGCATGGATATAAATTTTATAAGGAACACTAGCAGCTTGCTCTCCTCCGATTTTGACGAAACCGAGCTCAAAAAATTTCTCATATCCGACTTGTCTGTTTATTGAAACGAAAATATCGAACATTAGAAAATTCAAAATTTATCGACTCGTTTGGAGCGAGCGATAGTTCATTGAATTCCCGAGACCATAAGGGATTCAATGAGCTATCGCTCGTCCAAACGGATCGATAAATTTTCAATTTTCTAATGTCCGATATTTTCGTTTCAATAAACAGACTTGATTGATTCAGGGACATTTGATCCGTTTGGGACGAACGATAGCTCATTGAATTCCCGAGACCATAAGGAATTCAATGAGCTATTGCTCATCCGGGAAAGTCATCCTGGCAATTTGTAAAAGTACGACTGCGCTGAATTGGGCTCCGAACACGCCAAACGGGTCCCAATTAGTCTTAGGCCTATGTCTAAGCCTAGGCCTAAGTCTAAGCCTAGGCTTAGGCTTAGGCTTAGGCCTAATTGGGACCCGTTCGGCGTCCCGTTTGGTGCCCCATTCGGCGCGTTCGGCGCAGTAGTACTTTTACAAATTGCCGTCATCCTAAACGAGTCGATAAATTTTGAATTTTCTAATGCCCGATATTTTCGTTTCAATAAACAGACTTTTATTGACTCAGGCAAAATCAATAAGAAATTCAACTTTCTGTATATTCTGCAAACTTTAAACGCTCATATCTCCTCGGGGAAGGTCTATGGGGACGAAATTCCAAAAAAATTTATAATCAAGTCGGATATGGAGGAATCTTTTGAGCTCGGTTTCGTCAAAATCGGAGGAGGGCAAGTTGATAGTGTTCCTTGTTAGCTTCAATTTTATATTTTCAGTGTTGGACAACGACAATTGGTTTGTCTCGCTAGAGCACTCTTACGCAAGAGCAAAGTTCTTGTGTTGGATGAAGCCACCGCGGCTGTTGATATGAATACAGATGCTCTTATTCAGCGGACAATACGAGAACAATTCAAGGACTCCACTGTTTTGACAATAGCCCATCGGCTCAATACCATTATGGATTATGATAGGTAAGAGATTTTTTGGACATTTCACAACGGACTTTCCATGTCGAAAAAGTTAACTGACGAATTTTGCTTTTTTCGCAGGCAAAATCAAATAAACTAAATGGGATTCGAACCCGAGACCCTTAGACTCGAATCTTGGAGCTCTGCCACTGCAAAATCCAAAAATTTTAAGCTAAAAATACCATTTTTAGTGAAAATTTTTCGCCGGTGGCAAGGAGAATCACCTCACCAAGAACCCCACACCCTCCCCCCTTGCCCACCTATGACCTAATTACATAATTTTTAGGATCGTGGTGCTTGACAGTGGTCGTGTAAAAGAATTTGATTCTCCACGCAATCTGTTGGCTAACAAAAAATCAATCTTTTATTCCATGGTGAAGAGTGCCAATCATGGTGTTTCACCAGCTAGCTCATCTTTGAGTTCTGATGCCTAATAGTTTCAGTTCTGTTGTTATTAGATCAATTTTTTATGTACAGAGTAAGGCAAAAAAACGAAGAGATTTTTGCGATTTTTATGCTTACAGGAAAGTTGCACATTTTCTATGGTAAATTATTGTCTGCTGACCTAATTCTTTTTTCCAATAAGTAGAAAATCGAATTCTCTGTATTTTTCAAAAAGGAATTACGTCAAAAGATAACATTTTACCCGAGAAAATGCAAATATAAAAATCGCATAAAAATTTTTTTGTCTCACCTTGTATAGGGCAAAGATTTTGTTGTTGTTCCTAATGTATTGTCTGTAATTAAGATGAGTATAAATGTTTCATTTTTATATGTCGGAAGCCTATTTATACATTCCCATCAAGTAGCCCTTAAAGGACCAGTCCAGTAATTTACAACCATATGAAAAAAAAGATATATTCGGAAAGATCATGAAAAATGGAGCATTTTTTGTTTTTACGGCATGTTCTGAATCGTTGTAGTTTTCGAGATAATTGNATTTTGAATTTGTTACAAGCTCTTCGTTGTAATACACAAACTTTTTTGAATTTTTTGCGAAAAAATCAATTTTTGCATCGATTTTTAAATTTTCATAAAATGAGCATTGTAGCAATTTTTATAGCTAAATGAGACGAACAAAATGACACCAAAATTATTCAATTTGAACATTGTTTAGGGTTATTGAAACGAAAACATGAATCAGGGCTTTCGTTTCAATAACCCAAAACAATATTCAAATTGGATAATTTTGGTGTCATTTTGTCCGTCTCATTTAGCTATACAAATTGCTACAATGTTCATTTTATGAAAATTAAAAAAATTGATGCAAAAATCGATTTTTCTGCAAAAAATTCAAAAAAGTTTGTGTATTACAACGAAGAGCTTGTTCACAAATTCCAATTTCAAACGCAATTATCTCGAAAACTACAACGATTCAGAACATGCCGTAAAAACAAAAAATGCTCCATTTTTCATGATCTTTCCGAATATATCATTTTTTCATATGGTTGTAAATTACTGGTCCTTTAACTTGTTACAAGGTGTCCCAGAAAAGGGCACTTTTCATAATTTTTTATATGTTCCTGGGAGCCGAAAATTTTTTCTAAAAATGACCTCTAAGGAGTAGTTTTATCGATTGTGCGCATTCTCGAAGCTTGAAAACGCTTTCTTGACCCTGATTCAGGGTGGTGTATTGAAGCGAAAATGAAAAAAGTTCGGATTTTGACCGTACCAGCCAAGTTCGCACATAATAGTCGATCCCGCTCGTGCCATTCAAGGTAGATGTTTGTAGAGGAAAAATCGAAAAAATTCTAAAAAAATTGAAAAAATCGAAAAAAAATTTTTCGGAAGCGCTAGTTTTTTTCTCAGTTAGTTATTTTTTTGTCCTGACGCTATAGATAATCAATATTGTTTTCCTTTTTTCTTCCTTCAAACATAGTTCTGACAGTACTTGATAGTTTTTTCCTTTACCTTTACCTGAGGTGTTTTATGAATTGATTTCAAAACAAGCCTATCTATCATACTTTGAAAATCTTTTATAATCCATATCGAAAATCTTTTTATTCGTTCGAGATACGATCAAAAGTTTAGGATATGAATATACGTGAGACGCATTGTATAAATTTGCATTTTTCATTATTCTTACATATTTTTTGTTGACTAAGAGTAGTAGAAAAATTTTTAGCTGAATTTTTTCGAGTCTATTTTTAAATGGAACATCATACATCTCGTTATGTATCGACGGCATCTGGCCATCAGCGTTCTATCTCTGAGACCCGAAAGCCTATTCGGGGTGATTGGAGAGCCGAAGCTCACGATTATGGTAAGTTTATACAGGGTGCATGAAAAGCTCGTGATAACTTTTTTTCAAATGTTGATATTTGACTATAGAAGTCGTTGATTTTTGACAAAATTTTCGACATTTCTAGCGTGTTTCTATACGCCGAACACGAATCCGCCGTTATTTTTCCTCTTAGACCTCGGGAATATGGTCAAAAATGGCTTACAAAACAGACCTTTTTTGGGGGATTTTACCCTCGTAGGGGTGTACCTTCCCGTGATCAGAAACAAAAAATTCCTTCGGATTCGTGTTTCCATACCTACCCCTCCCTCTTGAATCAGGGAATAATTTCCCAAATTTTTTTTCGAACATTTTTCTTTAGAATCTAGCCGCCCTCTTCGTAGATCTGACAAGGAATCTTTATCAGTAAGCCAAAGTTTGGCTCGATTGAAGCAAGATTTGCACCGTATATTGCGCTCGAAAACGCACTACACATTGCATATGCTAGCGAAGGCTTGGATGTAAGTTTGGTTTATTTATCTTACATTTTTTCAGAGCGTCCATCTTCTTCAAATTTTTCTTTCAAAAAATTACGAACATTAGTTGACAAATGAGATGCCTTTTTTCTTGACCCAAGTGCCCAACCCATCAGTTCACTGTTTTCTGAAAGAGTTATAGCATGATTTTGGTGTCATTTGATTGCTACGAAATCCAGCTTTCTAATGATACCACAACTATCAGGATCGAGCGCTCCGAAAAAAATCTACTTAAAAAGTTGGCTTTGTAATTCCGGAGAATCCTCAAAACAAAATTTCAAGTTTCGAAACATCAAACGACCACTTTACACATATGTAAAACTTTCTAAAAATAAAAAGTTCAACTTTTTAAGTAGATTTCGGAGCGCTCGAAGTTAACTTGGAGAAACTGCGAGCGCCAGAGGCGCTCAACTCCTAGTACTTTTATATAAGAAGTAAAGAAATTTTAACTTAGGAACGAGACCGGAACAAATCCTAACGAAATCGCTGCATCATTTGGATTTTCTTCGTTTAAAGAGTTATTGCATTCCAACCAACTGAAAGACATTGTTGAAATTGACGAACTCGAGACATCGAGTGGTGCTGTCGAGACTCTATACTTGGCTAAAAGTATTAAGGTGATCGAGCATGTTCGGAAACCAATGTATGAGCCATCTTCAAATGCGGATTCAATGTACAATTTTAAATAGTTATCCGGAGTTAGTTCACTATTTTCTCAAAGCTTGAAAATGCTTCCCTGATTCAGGGAAGAGGCATGTGTATTGAAGCGAAAATCGAAAAATTTTGAAAATTCTCTCTCAAAATCATATTTCTCGGGGTAATTGCACGCGGGGAATCGATTGCGCGCATTCCCGAAGCTTGAAAATGAATCCCTGATTCAGGGAAATAAGAGTGTGTATTGAAGCGAAAATCGAACATATACTAATTTCTCAGAATAAGCATTTTCAAGCTTCGGGAATGCGCGCAATCGACTCTCCGCATAAAATTACTCCCAGGAAGATGATTTTGAGGCAGAAAACCCAAAATTTTTCGATTTTCGCTTCAATACATACATCTTTTCCCTGAATCAGGGTCAACATGAAAAAATAACCCAAATTCCAGTTTTTTATATATCCTGTCGTGTACTAGCTCTAATTATTCCTTTTTTTAAATTATTTACCTTTTAGATTGCCTGACAAGGAATTTATTGATCAATTAAAAGCCATGAAAGAAGTTGGGACCGAGAATTTTATTGAAGTAATTTAATTGTTTGGTTAAAATCCTATCTTTTCTAGGCAAAAAGAAAGATTTTGGAGTTGCTTGCGCAGCTAGGAGCGGAAGAAAGCCCAGTGACGTTTTCTAATCTAATGCAAACATATCTGATTAAATATGGTACTCCTCTAAATAAAGCGGTAAGTCTTTAAAATTCGGTTAATATTCAACTATAAAATACACAACTTTTTTAAAAATTAGGCAAAAGTTTTCAGACCCGACCGGGACCCGAACCCGGACCAGGCTACTGTCCAAGTGCACTACCATTGTGCTACCAAGCCCTACAACTGATGCCCGTTAACTGGTGAACACTTGATGGTGTATTTTCCACTACTCACACAGTGATTAACACCTGTGTGCCATCCGACCGATTAACGGTACAAGACGGACGTAAGAATTATCACCTATCGGTTACCAATTAACGAGCATCAGTTGTAGGTCTCGGTAGCACAACGATAGTGCACTTGAACGGTAGCCAGGAGTCTGGTCCGGGTTCGAGTCCCGGTCTGGTCAGAAAACTCTTGACTAATTTAAAATTTTTTCCTATATTTCCACGTTCTCGGCGTGGTTAATCCGAGCTCCACTATTTCCAAAAATGAGCTTAACAACTAGAACCGTTTCATAATGCCATGCAGGAACTCGAAAATACACAACTAAAACCACTATTGCGAGTTGCCGGTCGGGGATCGAAATTTGGTCATCTACAGTCATAGTCTGCCGTGCTAACCACTACACCACACGGCCTTGATGAATGCAATCCCGATCTCGAAATCATTAGTGGTCCTAGTTGTGTATTTTCGAGTTTCCACCCGATGGTTCTAGTTGAATATTAACCTCAAATTTAAGGAACAAGAAGAAGCATTTTTTTAAATTTCCACATTTTATTTCATATTTTAGGAAGTGAAAAGGCTTTTCGGAACTAGCCATCCACTCCAAGTTTTTCAAAGCTTGATGTTGACAGAGGTCACTGTTGAACTTGATCCCACCAGAACTGGCATATTTTACATTCGATTCAAGGCACCGTTCTCAGAAATTTTATCTCGGCTTGATGAGGCGAAGAAAATTTCGAAGCAACCCCGAGCGCCGGAAAGAGTTCGCGAATTGCGTTCGTTTGTTCCGCGTCGACTCACGCCAGACGTGAATGGCGTCCGTTCGCGCCGCTATTCCGGATCTGATTTTGCATCTGACATATTTCAAAGTGTAAAGGCAACGGTATTTGACAATATAAATTTGACGAAAGAAAGGCTCTAGAACGTTTTACAGGGTGGGGCAAAAAAATGCGCTTGGATATAAACTTTTTTATGCATCCCTGCGTGGTCGTATGGCGGAAAAATCAGGATTAGTAGTAGTAGTAGTTACTACTATAAACTACTACGAGTGCTACTACAAACTACTACTAGTAGTTTGTAGTTGTACAAACTACAGTTGCAGTACAACTACAAACTACCAGTAGTTTGTAGTAGTACTACAAACTACCAGTAGTTTGTAGTAGTACTACAGCCGTAGTTTGTAGTAGTACTAGAGTAGTTTGTAGTCATACAAACTACAGTTGTAGTACTACTACAAACTACTACTTTTTGTACTACTACTAGTTTTACTACTACAAACTACTACTAGTAGTTTTTAGTGGTAGTAACTACTACTACTAATCCTGATTTTCCCGTCATATGACCACGCAGGGATGCATTAAAAAAGCTATGTAAAGATCCACATTTCTTTTCAATGTACGCGTTGCCTGACTTAATCAAAAATTCCGTGGTAGCCAACAAAAAATTTCGACTATAACATTCGTTGTAAAACGTGATAGAGCCGAAAGAAAAATATTTTCTAAAAATAATAATTACAGGGTGTTTCATAAAAAACCGTACTTTTCAAAAATACGGTTGTGCAAAATTCTTTTGCTTCAAGCGGGATTCGAACCAGGAACCTTTGTGACACATAAGCCCCCGCTTTGTCACTGCACCACCAGTATGATTTAGAATATACGTTTTTTCAAACCAAATGCTAGTTAAAAAATGTCGAAAAAAATCTATATTTTCCCTGAATCAGGGTCAGGGAAGCATTTTCAATTTTCGGCGGTGCGCGCAATCGATTTCTCGCATGATTTTACCCCTAAAAATTCAAAGATTTTGTCATACAACCGTATTTTTGAAAAGTACGGTTTTTTTTAAACACCCTGTACTATTATAGATTCTTCGCTCTCCAACAAAACGTTACAACCAGCCTGAAGCGCGTTCACCATCGCCGCAACCTACCATAGAGTTTCCCGAGCCCAGGAACATTCCGTCTACTTCCGCGCCACAAAACTTGACTATCAACGGCTTGAGTAACGTTTCGGACTATCGTTACAAAACGAAGGAGCAGGTCATCCACAATGGCAAAGTCTTTACGAAAATTCTGGAACCTACAGACTTCGATCATCCGAAGAAAAAACCTGAAGTGGTAAAAAGAAATAGAATTTTTATTTCTACACAATAAATTTAGGCTTATACAACACCTGGTGATGGTTATTATACAGATGAGGAAGAAAGAGAAAAACCGAAAGAACTTCCAAACAAGCGAACACCAGCTTCTCAAACGATGGTAATTTTTGACTTCACAGATTTAGGAACAGCTAACAATTATAGGCATCAAAAAATGGCCGCTCTTCGGAATTTTATGATGACGACAAAGAGGATGATGTGCTTATTGAGTTTTCGAGAGAGCCGGTGAGAGATTTGTTTTCTTAATCTTGGACATCGACCACTCGTTGGATAGCTCTTCGTGAGTACAATCGAACAAAAAATAAATAAAAATCTATTGAATTTGGTCAATCGTTTCAATACACAGATCATATTGATGATCAGGCATTTCGTTTCAATACACAAACTCGTTAAACTTTTTCATACAATTTTGTTTCTCATTTATCTCCGCAGGGTTAACAAATTAAAATTTACTTCCAACGCAAAAGTTGATCGCCACAACGTGACCTTTCGTATAATCAATTTTGTTCAAATCTAGACTGGTCTTTTAAATGATGTTCATTTTGAGGAAAATTATGTATCCCAGAAGTGGATCAAAAAGTCTATGGACAATGAGAATTATCGCACTCAGAAGGAAATGCGCAAACTCGAGAGATCGATTGATTTCAAGTCGGGGAGATTGGAAGAATTGAGGCAAAAGGCAGCCAATCCGCCCAAGGTAAGACAATTTACATTTCCATATACCGTAAAACTTCTAATAGAACCCCATGGGGCTCTATTAGAAGGTGTTAATGATTGCTCTTTTAAAAATCGAGTTTAAATCGGACTTCTTCGAGCGACCACTTTTTGGATAGCTATTGTAGAAAGGAACGTTCTATAAAAAAATTATTGAAAAATATTTTATTTTCGCTGAGTTATGGCCCTTTGAATTTGAA
>OZJO01001393.1:0-14961 GCA_900406225.1 Acrobeloides nanus
GATTTTCGTGTTTTTCAGCTAAAATTTACCATATATAGGTGATTTTTGAAAATTTTTCTGGCAAAAAAATTTTTGGTTCCGGACTACGTTCCATCGCCCCCCACATTCTATACTAGTTCCAAAAATCTTCTTTAAAGAGAAAATTAGGTACCCGCAAAAAATCGCTGGTTTTTATGCAACAATCTAATAGAGCGATCTTGAATTGTCGAAGTTAATTTTACCGAAATAGACTATCCGATCGATGCGAGGAATTGTTTGTGCGCAGAAGTCTGAATCCCGCAGCATTACCCTGAATCAGGGTACATGTATTGAAACGAAATCTAAAATCAATTTTGACGTAAAAAAGACGACTTAAGACGCACAAACCGAATCAAGAGTGATATCGAGCAAATCGAAGATTTTTTAAAATCATTGTAATTTCAATCTAAAAATAAACTTTTGTTGAAATGCCTGTAATGCGCGAAGATGTTTCTGCTCGCACACAATATGATTCGGAAACAGACGAGTCTTCTGGGGGTACCGCTCTCTAATTGGACTCTCGAAAAAAGGTTAAAAACAGTTTTAACCGTCGCCGCAAAAATAAGTTTCGACGTCTCCAGGATCGAGATGGATAAGATCCATCGAATGCATGACTCAATCAGGAGCATTGATACCAGTCTCGTCAAAATAAAAGCCGAAACTTCTCGAATCGAAGGGTACAACACCTCATGGATCGCTCTTCGAGCAAGATTCTCCTATAGTTTTTGATGCGAAGAATCGTATCGCCGAAATCTGAATCTCATTGCGTCACCCTGTATCGAAGCTAATAAGCCGAAGACTATCACCTTTTTAGGAAATAGAATTTACCAACGGAGTTATCGTATTCATTTCGATCGGTTACTTTTCCCAGCTTCGCCAACCACTATATTCGATATGCATTTATGCTTGGGCTTATGTATTCTGGTATATTCTTTTAGCAACTCCAATACCATTTTTTTATCGATACATGTTTATCTGCAGGTTTTTTATCTTTTTATTTATAGATTTACTTTTTCAGAGAAAAAGTTACTTCAATCGTAAAATTACTCCAAATGTATGTTCTTGTTGGATTAATTGCTATCATAAATAATTTGATCACTATTTGGGCTGCTCCCCCAGATTCGAATACTAATCCAAAATACATAACAGTCATGAATAATGAACTGTATCTAGATGAAAATGGAAATTTACCTAATTTTATTGCTAGTGATCTAGTTAGTAAATAATCTTATCGACTTGTTAATCATTTTTTTAGTCAAATCCCGGTATGATAGCATGCTTATTCTATAGTACACTTATGTCTTCAATCGCATATGGCTTAATTTTATATTTTAACATAAAAATTTATCGAAAATTAAAAGCAACTCAACATTTGCTTAGTCCAAAAACAAGACAGCTGCAAAAACAGCTGAATTTATCACTAATTTCTCAGGTACTTTAGGATTTTTCTTTGCTTTAAAACAATTTCTAGGCAACCAGCCCAATACTTTCAACCACCTTGCCTATAATAATTACTGTGATAATGACTGTATTTAAGCTTAAAACAGATGGTTTCGGAATGGTGGTTAGTACGACAATTTCTTGGATGACTGTACTGAATCCTCTGAGTACGATTCTATTCGTTAGTCAATACAGAAGAACTATTATGAGTGCATTCAAAGTTAAAACATATAATAGTGTTAATCCTTTAAATGATTCGAAAATGGTCAATCAGAATAGTAGAGAAAGGAATTTGCCAACTATTGGCTAAAATATTTTTTGTTTATATAATTTTTTGTAATATTAGGTCTATCCATAAAAAGTAGTATTTTTTCTATTTTTGACTCTTCTCATAAGTGATTTTCGTAAAACCTTATTCAAATTATTTTAACATTTTAAAAAAAATAAACCTCCTTTAACCCTCATCTGTCAACGTGGGTCTGTCAGACCCCAACGAAATTTAAAAGCAAAGAAATCTAAATGATTTTAACTGCTCTCAAAAATCCCTCCCAAATCTAGGTCCCACTAGTGTTGATCTTTCAAAAAATATAACACTTATGTGCTTTACTATATATATTTTTTTGGAGACTAGGCAATCTTCTCAAATAACGAGCCTAGGCAACCTGGGGTCTGACAGACTCCAATTTTTGCCATATAAAAAATATTTTATTTTAAAAATTCAACAAAACAAAAACAAAGGTTTATTCGGAAGAAGTTTCTTCCTCCATGTCTTCATCTTCAACCTCCTGGTTTTCGTCATTTTCTTGAACACTATCCTCAATATTGTCGCACAAAATATGAAAGTGCTCTTCACAAACATGGTTTGCGCACCTTCCACATACAAAATGTGTTTTACGATCTTGTTTTCGTTCACACAGATAGCATCGTTTTTTCACTTTGCTTTTCTCTGGACGTCAATATCCGAGCCTTCATCGCCAGAAATATCAATTCGTCTTCATCGGATGAATACATTTTTGCTAAAAAAATTTAAAAAATGGTTCTATAAAAGTAAAAATAGAAAAAACGTATAAAAATTATTATATAGTCAAAAACTTCTATAAGATGGAAAAGGATGATTATCATCTTTCAAAAATTTGATGATTTTCAAGTTTACTAGCGCGAAAATCATTTTAAACACTGTCTGGGTAATTTTAATTGCGAATTATGCAAGGATTTGTATTTGGGGTCTGACGGACTCCAGGTTGCCTAGGCTCGTGAAAAATAACGTTGCCGGATGAGGTTTAATAGAACTGTCGTAAGCAGTTTTAATGCGTGATTTTCAGATATTAAAACATTACCAACATCTACACTAGTTTCTTTTTCAAACTTAAATTCAACAATTTTATTAGTATCACATTTAACTATAACACTGCCAAGACCATCAGTTATATTTGTATATTATTAGAGCTCGTGAAGAACTAGAGTGTTCTGTAAAAAAATTTATGGCCATTTTGTTGCAAAATATGTTTTGGGAAAAATGATACCAAATTTATGGGGATACGCTCATGGGAAAAATTATTACGGAGGTACCCCATTTTTGGGGGTATCCGATCTGGCAAGTTAAGCAACGTTGGGCTATCTCGGCTTAATTCAACGAAAATTTTTAAATAGGGGTTTTTTCTTGCCAGGACTCGATTGAGCGCATTCCCGAGTCGTAAAAACCTAAACCTGACCCTGATCCAGGGTATACCCTTTGAGTATTGAAGGAAAAAACCATTTTTAACAATGAATGAATTTTCTTCGGAAACTAAATTTCTAAGGTTAATTTCATGTGAGAAATCGATTGCACGCATTCTCGAGTCGTCAGTCATTAAGCTTTGATTTAAAGAGAATTCGGTATTTTCGTGACGCAAGGATATCCTTTAATATTAACTAAATAACTGATTTAATATTGACTAATAACTGCACGGCATGACAAAATGGGTTTTAAATGGGAGAATCCTCGAATTGTTGCCAAATTGGCTGGAAATGTTTATTTAAGCATAGTAAAATATGAATTTAATATTTTCAAATGTGTGCACTCAAATTTAGGCACTTTTATTAGCATTGAAAAATATACTCCCAAAGAAAACCTAATATCTCTGTGAAAATCTTATGAATTTTGGTAATTCTTTTTTTAAAAACGTTCTTCGGAATTGCCTCTACAAAATTTAAAGAATTTTTTTGAATTTGACTTAATTTTCGTAGAGAAAAATAAATTCCAAAAAAGGCATATTTTTGCAAACTTCTACAGGATATTCTGCTTGAACATTGTTACTATTTTTCGAGATTTTTAGCTTAAAAGTCGCGTAACAACTAGGAAAATAAAGTTACGGTCTCAATTTGTTGTTTACAGCAAAAAAAATATATTTTTTGTTAAGAAAACCGCTTTTTTGGCTGTTTGTTTAGAGTTACAGATGGAAAAAATTTTTATTTTATTCTTAATCAGCAAAATGAGTCCGTAACTTTATTTTCTTAGTTGTCACACAACTCTTAAGCTAAAAATCTCAAAAAATGGTAACAGTGTTCAAGCGGAATATCGATTAGAAGTTTTTGGGTGTTTACAAATTCGAATATTTTTTTATTATCTTATGAATTTTACAATCATTTTAATTAACTTGCAAGGATGGCTCAATTGGGAACGTTGGTGGCTAACGTTTTTTGTTACCCAGGTTCGACTCCCTCCGGAGTAGAAATTTTTTTGCACGTTGAATTTTTAAAAAAATCTAGTTATCATGAAAATCGAGGAGCACATTTAAATTTCGTTAAAATTCCTGCATAATAACGTATTCTGAGCAATAAGAACACGATTTAGAGTGGTTTGGAGAATTATCCCATTTTTTGCCAACTTTGGTCTGCCGTGAACTGATCTGTTAGACCATAAACGATTTTTTCTTGGAAAAGGCCGTCCTGGAAAGATTGGAAACTAACTTTTTAGCACAAAAAGTAAAAAATTGAGCTTGCCAAAAGTTCAAAATTTGTTTGACTGCCAAAAAACAATCAAAACTCAAAAACCATAATTTTCAAGCGAGATAAAGAGTCAACCCGGCAAGTTGTATATCGTTTTAAAGAGCTCATAAAAACTCATCCATGTCTTAAAAAATTCTAGAAATCCTAAAAATATTATATAAATATTTCATAGGGCTATATTTTGTATATAAGCTTATTTTTAGTAATTATAAAATGTTGCCTTATCATATAAACCTGAACAATGTCTGTCTATTGATTGATTGTAGTGTAGTTTTATCTTGTTCTACATGACCAAAATTAAATGCACACTCAAACTATGTAATCAAATTAACTGCACACATCCAAAATGATTTTAGCTATTTTGATCTATTTGTCATCGATTCCTTGGGTGTTCTGTATTTGTCCAAGTGGATTTTCATCCGGTTCGAATGGATTTTGCTACAAAGGCTATAATGATCAAAATACGTGGTTCCAAGCTGAAGCAACATGTGCTCAAAATATTGATGGTGGACACTTAGCTTCAGTGGAAAATGTATTCACAAATGCTGTTATAGGAAGTTTGTTTGCGGCGCAGTTGAACTATTCGGATATATGGCTGGGAGGAACGACTGACTATTTAGGTGGTAATTGGTCATGGTCAGATTCTACGGCATTTAGTTACACAAATTTTGAACCAGGTATGGATTTAATCCCTCATGTATTTATCTCATTTTTTTGACTAATCATTTTAGGTAGACAAAATAATTCAATAGGTTTGTGTCTAGTTCAACGTTACAATGATTTGCGTTGGTATCCAATTGAGTGTATTCAAAGTAGAAAGTTCATTTGTGAGTATCCTGAAGTTCAAAAGACTTCGAGCCCAGAATTTTTGTCGACAACTAAAACACAATCGACACCTCAAATATCCGTTCCAACAAAGACATCCTTATCGACTCTCTTGCCACCACCTAACTGCCCAAATAACACCTGGTTATATTATAATGAAACCAATAAATGCTATTTTTTTGTAAGTCAAGAATAAGTTCACTAAGCGTAAACAACTTTTAGGATATGCCAACTAAGAAACTTAATTGGCATAAATCTTTAGCCGCGTGCAATGATTTATACCATAATGCAACACTCGTGTCTATCCATAGCAAGGATGAAAATCTTAAATTAGTTGGTAAAGTTTATAGCTTTATTACAACTATTCTATATTCCAGACTTGGCCAAATCTTTTTCGAATGAAAGCAGTTTACAAGTTTGGATTGGCTTAAGACAAGTTACTGAATTTGATGTTTATGCATGGATAGATGGAACTCCTTATAATTTTACTAATATATCGCCTGGTGATGGTGATCCTGCTCCATGTGTGCATTTGGACCCAAATTATTATGATCAAGATACAAAAGGTTATGGGTCTTGGTTTTCAAATAGCTGTGGGGATGTTGCCAAAGCATATATTTGTGAATTGGAATTTGTTTAAGCCAACAATTAAAATTAATTTGTACTCAGTGGATCAAAATAACACATGAATTTATGTATCATGACTTTATATGTAATAATCAACATCGTTTTCAACGATTTTATTCGATTTTTTGCAATTAGATAAGTAGGTTCACAGGTGGAATCGTCTGGTATTATAACCTTATTAACATATTGCAAACACTGGTTGGGGTTGCTTGGCATTCGAGAAATTCCATTTGGGCATTGCGGAAACACCGAGTGAAAACCAACAAATAATAGGAACAATACAAACATGCTAATCGATTATTTAGCAAGTCAAAAAATTTATAATTGAGGGTTTAATTAACTGATAAGAAGGGCAGACAGAAAGTCGTTTGGGTCCCGGAAAAATTTGTCTATACTCACGTATTCCTACTAAGAATTTGCTCGGGAATCATAATACATATGGCATTTTTGACATTTTTCTACGAACTTTCTCCCTCAGGCTTAAGTTAGGCTCGGAATTAGGTTAGACCTAGGCTTCTCATGTTTAGGCTTAGGATACGAAAAATCTCTTTTGTAAAATGTGAAAAATTCCAGATACAGAGCATTCATTTTGATATGCAACATCAATGTTTTTAGTCGTTCTCGCACCCCCTCTAACGAATTTCTATGCGATCTTTTTTAAATTGCAGCTGGACAATGGCCGAATAAGTGTTGATAAAAATTTTCGAAATCCGTTGATCCTAACATTGTCAAAAATTACTTTGAAGTTTTCAAAGTCGATTTTCTTCACCTTATTCAGAGTCAAACAAGCTCTTTCACGTTTTGAGAATAAGCACAATCGATTTCTCGCATAAAAACACCTCTAATAGGCTTGTTTTTGGAAAAGTTTTTCTAGACCTAGAACTCCAGCATTTGGGGCCCTGAATCTCATGTAGTCACAAAGATTTTATTCGTTCTAAAAAATACAAAAACTATGAACTTCGATTAAATTTGCTTCGAACTTTGACAACTTTTTTGGGGGCAAAATTATCATTGCTGTTATCAAATACTAAAAAATTAACACTGATACCGGGTATGCAAGAATTGGTTATGACGTTTCCGGCATATTCATGGATATTGGGCTGAAAACGGAATTAATAAGTTTCGAGTGAATAATCTTACCGCCATCCAACCACCGAATTGAGTAAAATCGGTTGTTAGATCCTAAAATTTTCGATTTTGATTATCAAGATCATAGATCAGCAAGGGGAGGGGGAGCCTCCCCCTGACCCACTCACTCATGGGCCAAAATTGAGTGTATGATCACCTTATGGACCTCGTCAAACATATGAGGTGGTCCATAAAAATAGGGTGTCAGAAGACTACCTCAAGCTAAAAAAAGGTCTTTTTTTTATTAAAATCTTAGCCGAATTTGATAAGGATGTGGGGAACCACCTCATCGGCCCCCCACCTTGCCTACCTATGATCAAGATGAGTCAGATCAAAGGTTGGCTCTATCCTATCCTAGTCTATCCAACACTGTATATTAACATACCCTTATTCCATTCCAATTAATCCACAAAAGAAATGGAGCTTTGTCAATAACCGTGAAATTCGCTCCAAAAATGGTGGACCAAGAGTTGTTACTCGTCATAATTCCCACGAAACCGTTAAGATCCTAAAAATCTTTTGTATTCAAGAAACTCCAGAAGCTTCAAAAACCCACAAAAAATGTATTGATAAAGTCCGTTAAAAATGCCCTATTTTTCATTTGATCAGCCGACCATGGTTGAGTTCGATCGATGTTAATCCACATAAAATAAGACTCGAAATAAATCTTTAGCCCTTTTACAATCGCTTTAGCTTGTTCATCCCCGTTGAAATCAGGCCCATTTTTACAGTTGACTAAACATGGGGTAACATAGATGTGAGCGATGTCATAGTTGCCATCATCATAGTCTTCTAAAAATTGCCTAATTTTTTATCTCATTATTAAATAAACACCTATATATTCGTTAATCAAATTATTGATGCCAATATCATCAAAAGTTCCATCTGGATTATAAACTTTGCCGATAAACTTTTCCACATTTGAGTTAAAAAGACATTGGAATTTGGCAGGGGTAATATTTTTAGTTGTGTTGAAACTGATACCAGAAGCAAGACTAGCATAGGTTCGATAGACAAGGCAAAATATTACAAGATAGTTGATAACGCTAAAAGTTCGAGGTCAAGGCTGTACTGGAACATGTCCGATAACCGGAACTGGAACAAAGAAAATTTTCGAAAAGGAATCGAAGCAACTATTCCGGTACAGCCCTGTTCGGGGTTTTCTTGAAAAAAATCCTATCGGAAGTTTTTAGGCTTAGTCGTCGAGCCGAACAAGGTCCGATTTTTCTTGAATTTCTTACTTTATCAAAAAATTTTCTCTTACCTTTTCATCATTTTTTAAAATTAATAGACTACAAGATAGCAATGCTTGATCATGTCATAGCTTTTATACCCACCAAATTTTTCACTTCAAATTTCTTAATCCTTTTATCATTACAATGTACAATAAAATCCCGAAAAAATATGGAGAATCTGATATCATAGATCAAAATCCTCTGATATTAAGTGACCCATTGACCTTTCTTTGTCCTTTTTTCTTGAAAAGGGATTAAAAAGTCAAGAGGTCGACAGCTTATTCTTTAATCACAATGATGACAGACACAGTATATAGATCATGTGTTTTCTTGATTATTATTCAAATAAATCATCCAAAGCAAAATGAAACTTCTTTTCTTAGTTTGTCTATTTGCTTTGGTAATTCCATATATTTCAGGTTACTTTTTTTAATATCCTAGGTGTCCGGCTCAGAAAATGCGGCCGCAGGAGCCGAGCTTTCTCTAAGAGGTTAAAAGCTAGAAGCCTAATTTCTTTTCTAAAATGTTGATAGGACCTAATCTAATAAACCCACATCAAAGCCCCAAGGCTTCATTCGAAAATTTTTTTCTAGAAGCGTTGGGGGCCCAAAAATTGACACTTTTTCAAAAAATGCATGATTTTTGGGCTCCAAACGATTCTAGAAAAAAATTTTCAAATGAAGCACTGGGGCCTTGATGCGGGTTTATTAGATTGAGGTCCCATCAACATTTTAGAAAAGAAATTAGGCTTCTAGCTTTTAACCTCTTAGAGAAAAGCTAGGCCCCCTGTTGGGCCCCCACCGGCCCCCGCGACCCCATTTTCGGAACCTGCGGGGAATCGATTCCGCTTTCCATACTCAAAGAAATTGTTTTGATTTTTAGCGAATTCAGCCGATTGCGACTGCGGAGGTGGTTGTGATCCAGGGTGTTATTGTAGCCCTTTCTTTGCAGGACATTGTAGCTGCCAATGCGGTGGAGGGAATACTGACGCTCCTCCATGTAATGACGTATGGAATGATTGTAGTGTCTATGCGAATTTTTGCAATAATAAGAATTATTGTAAGTGATTTTATTAAACTAAAAAAAATTATTTTCAATATATTTAGATAAATCTATGTGCCAAAATTGTAAAAGTACTTGTAATTTATGTAATGAATCATGTTCTTAAATATGGTTGTTTCTAATTTTTGAAATAAAATATTTGCAAACAAAAAGACTTAAAGGCACATGAACAACCTTATAATTTTTTCGATTTGGCCCTCGGGTCCAGTGCTTGGCTCAGTTGCTTGACTTGGCTCCGCTTCGGGCTCGAGCCCAGGCCTGGAAGATTTTTTTGTCAATTTTGACGTTTTTTGCACTGAACATGATGGTTGTTAAAGGCCTTTTTTATGGAAAATGCCGAGTTCAGGGTCTAAGATATTTTCAAACTTTCAAAATGCATCTACTCCGAGCTATCTAACCCACTTTTGATGATCTTAGGCTCAAAATCGCGTTTCCAAAATGTCACCTTTCTCCAGGATACTAACGAAAATCATAAAGTTTGTCAAACTTCGATCCGGATGACTAGTCCTTTTAAAAAGATATCGGATGATCAATAGCATATTGGGCGTGGTTGAGAAATTTTTGATTTTTTGCTTTCCCTTTTTAAGCTCCTAAAAATTTACGAAATTCGAATTCTAGCGAGAACACTTGCCTGTCGTTGTACTTGTCGGCAGTTTTTAATGCATTCTTTAATAACCAGTTTATTTTCAAATCTTTCTCTTCTAGTCTAGGGATTTCTGCTCGTCGTAGCCTGCACATTTCTTGGTTTCCATTTCTCGAATAAAAAGACCAGAAGTACTTTTTTTAACAAATGTGAAAATTTCAGGACAAAGATGATCTTGTGGGCAAATCGGGTTAATAATAATTTAACAGTAACGTTTAAAAGTTTCTCTAAAACAGTGATCTGTTTGCCCGCCAAATTAGAGAAATCGCGTTTTTCACTTATAGACAGATTAAAATTA
Organism: Acrobeloides nanus; assembly: GCA_900406225.1. Taxonomy (NCBI): domain Eukaryota; kingdom Metazoa; phylum Nematoda; class Chromadorea; order Rhabditida; family Cephalobidae; genus Acrobeloides; species Acrobeloides nanus. Next base: position 10,265 of record OZJO01001393.1, read on the forward strand.
GATATTAAAGAATTATAAAAAATTTTCGACAAAAACCGAACATTGTTTTTCGAATTCGACTATTTTCATCATCCAAAAAATCTGGGCGCGGATGCACTTAATTGTTTGACCCTTTAAAACTAAAGTTCACTATTGTTTTATTGTAAAAATGACTCAAGAATTCTCGAGCACTTTTACAAGTGATGATTGAACGTTATCATTTTGGGCGTAAGAAACACTAAAAGCGTTCTTTCGCCTCTAGAACAAGGCACCATTGACCGAATTTACACAATGACATTATAAAATTTAAAAAAAAACAACGACATTTGAAGCCGTTAAAAAATTATGCGATTAATAAAGTAGGAAGTGTCATAAATCTTGCACTTAAAGATAATTTGTCTGGTTATTCCGCCATAAAACTGGTATCTTTGCAGCTCGATCAACTCGTAAACTAGTTTCTCCCTTATAAAAAAGGTGGTATCAAAATTGACAAGTATTTAAATCGTTTTTTATTGCATTCCTGTTATTTTCGCTCTAGATCTCCAAGTAAACTATTTTTAGACTTTTTAACGGTTTTGCAAAGACACAACATGATAAACATCGTGAATATTCCCAGTACACCGCTAGAGTTTCATTCTGCTCCGAAGAGATTTTTCCCCTCAAATTTTGATTTGCGCATGCCAATAATAGAAGAAGACCATCAGCCTAACCAAGTGCAAAAAAGTCTATCTTGCCCGGCTTCGTTTGAACTCCAGGCGGTGAAGTTCCGAGTTAAATACCTTCGAGATGGGCGGAAAGTTATCAACGGTGAATTTGAGGTATTTTTGGTGAATTTTTGTCAAAATTTGATTTAATTTTTTTTAGACTACAACGCCGGAAGTACTCTGGAAACAACTGATCAAGAACTCTCTATCAACAAGATTATCAACTTCAGATGCGTCAACATTATCCGACTTGTCAGATGGCGAATTTGAGGTTTGTTTAATCACAAATTTTTGTCTGAATTTATTTAATTTTAGATAACAACGCCTGTTGAACTATGGAATCAACTGATCATGCATTCGCTATTAGTAAGAAAGTCAAATTTTGATGACAAATCTTCATTATCCGATAGTGGATATGAGGTAATTTTAACAAGCTTTTGTCAAAATCCGATCTTATTTAGTCAGCAACACCAGAAGAACTATGGAAACAACTGATCAATCAATCTTTATCGAAAAGAACGTCAAGTTTTGGAGAATCAAGTTTATCCGACCTGTCTGATAGTAAGTTTTGGTTTCATTTGATTAAATCTTAAATTGTTTAGAATCCCAGCCGTTGTCTACAACAGAATCCAAAAATGCTTTGGTTCCTATAAAACTAGTAAAACAAATAAAGAAACAAGAAAATCCCCCGACTAAAGCCTGTCAAATTTTAACGAGAAAACCCAACGACTATCAAAACCATATAATTTTGAATAAAACATTTTAGATGGCTTAGTAAAACATTTTAGATGGCATAGGCTTTTTCTAAATTCTTTTTCTGTACAAGGTTGTATAAAGGAATGCCGGACAGTTGGTCGACTCGGACACTTGGGCGACCCGGACAGTTGGTCGACCGAACACTTGGCGGTTGTTTTTTGAACAACCGGTCTTTTGAAACAACCGGTTGGAACATCCGGTAAGACTTTCATCTCATTTGGTTCAAGATTTCCTTCCAGTAATCTTGAACCAAATGCAATAAGCCAGGCAAAAATGTTCACGTGAGGATACTTACCCGGAAGGAAACTTGCCATTTGGGATTAACATGTCACTCTGCATTGGATGTCAAGGTTTCCCAACAAGGGTAAAGTATCCCAAGGAGTGCCAAGGCTTACAAGGGAAGGTCGCAGATGATGTCGAGAATTTCAAAAACTCATGTCTATTATTGTAGATCCAAAGTACTTGCAAAAAATTTTATAAGTAGGATTTATAAAGACAATTATAAAAACAAAAATAAATTAATACTTTTTTACAAGTACTTGTAAAAATTAACAAGTACAAGTGAAAATACAAGTACAAGGACCGGAGGAATAGACCCTAAAACGCGTTTTTTATACAAGTTGAAATCAAAGCTCTATGTTAAGGCGTCTATATGGTCTAGTGGTAAAAGCGTTAGACTATTGTCCTAAAGGCGTGGGTTCGATCCTGCGCAGTGACCAATTGTTTATGTCTGTTTCATAAAACATTTGATTTTAAAAAACCAACTCAACGAATGCCTAATAAAAATATTTGATTTTTTTTTTAAACTTTTTATTAACCTTTCTCATGTCTGTTATACAGTAGCGGCAAAAAACCTTTGTACCTGAAGAAGAAAAAATTCATTTTTACACATTTTCTTTATAAATTTTGATTTAATTTGATCAATTTTGACTTATAATATTTTTTATAGATAAAAAATGCCAGGAAAATATAAATCAGAAGAAATTCGAAAGCTAATTGCCGAAGCAAAGATAAAAGGAGAATTAGGAAAAGACATTGCAGCTCGATTCCATGTGCACGAGCAAACTGTAAAAAACATTTGGAAACGCTGGAAAGAATCTCAAACGGTGAAGCACAAAAAGATCCCTGGAAGGCCAAGAAAAACCACTCCAAGACAACGCCGACTTCTCATAAGATTGGTCAAAAAGGACCCGTTTATGACAGCCGTTGAATAATAAAGTACACTAATGACAACCTCGGTGTGGATACCAAGATCCGAACGGCCCGGAATATCTTAATACACGCAGGATTGAGAGGCAGAAGACCAGCCAAGAAACCGTGGATTTCAAAAAAGAACCGTTCGGCCCGTATAACTTTTCGCTTTTTCGCGCACTCCAAGAAGAATGGCACCGTATTCCGGTGGATACCCTAAGAGGCCTTGTGGAGTCGATACCGCGTCGTATGAAGGCCGTTATCAAGGCGAAGGGATATCCAACCAAATATTAGGCTATTTTCTGTTTTTGTTGTGTTTCTGTTGTTTATTTATTGAATTGTTACTATAAAGTTTAAAAATAAAGTTTAAAATGCATTTTTTTCCTTCAGGTACAAAGGTTTTTTGCCGCTACTGTAGATTCATTGACAGCGCTTTATTCTTTTAATGAATATCAAACACAAATTATTCAACTGAACAGAGATCGTGATTCACATAGCTCATAACATAAAAACTCAAAATTTAAATTTGATTTAGAGTCTTTCAATTTGATAGATTTGTTTTGAATTATGTCATTGTGAAGACTCCTTCTTATCAGTAGCAAACATCAGTAGATAAAGTGAAGAAAGTAGACTCCACATTCATACATTAGGATGACGTTACATTGAATATTAATTTTTTAGTAGGGCCATTTGCTTTATCAATAATCTATGAGCTCCATAAAAATCATATAAAATCTACTGATTTTGTACAAAAAGACAATTCATATCACTCAAAGTCTGAATTTAGACTCGCCCAACATGAAGACGATTCTTGCTCTTTGTCTAGCCCTTTTTCTAGTGGCTATTCATACAGCTGCTCTTCCCAAGAAAAGTTTACAGCTTAAGATGTATAAAAACTCTCAAAAAGCTGTAAAACTTAGGTATTTTATGTGTTATAACTTATTTTTTCTAACAGGGTTTTTAGACCGAGAACATATGGAAATTTCAATAAACGACATGTTTTGGCACAAGGCAATGCAACTATAAGAGATTTTAATGATGAAGTTTATGTGGTTAGTGTTACGTTGGGAACTCCCGGTTTGTTTTTATTGGTTAAATTTAGTGATTTCTATAGGGTTAAAGGTACAGGCGCAGAATGGGCTCATTAAGGCATGACCATACTTCTATGATCACTACCCCCCCCCCGTTTTTTGACCCGTTGAATCCAAAAATGACGATGAAAAATTCTGAAAACCTCATCCTCATGCCTAAAANGGCATGACTATACTTTTATGGTCACTACCCCCGTTTTTTGACCCGCTGAATCCAAAAATGACGATGAAAAATTCTGAAAACCTCATCCTCATGCCTAAAAATTCGTATGAAAATGGGTATATTGGGCCATTTTAGCTCTATTTAAGAGCATTTTAGGGTTAAAAATCACCTAAAAATAATTTCTTTTTACGGAAAAATTGCATAATTTACCGTTTTCCACCATGCCCGACAACTTTTAACGGTTTTTAGAAAAATTTTAAAAATTTTTTGAAAATAACCTAAAAACCTATTTTCAAAAATTTTTTAAATTTTTCTAAAAACCAGTGGAAGTTATCGGTCATGGTGGAAAATGGTAAATTATGCAATTTTCCCGTAAAAAGAAATTATTTTAGGTGATTTTTAACCCTAAAATGCTCAAAAATGGCCCAATACACCCATTTTCTTAATTTTTAGGCATGAGGATGAGGTTTTCAGAATTTTTCATCATCATTTTTGGATTCAGCGGGTCAAAAAACGGGGGTTTGACCATAAAAGTATAATGATAACTTACTGAGCCCATTCTGCGCCTGTACCTTTAAATTTAGGTGTTGATGTAGGGATAAATTTATTATACTAAAGCCTTTTTAAAAAACATCATCAAATTTAGCCCAAACCATATCGCTAAGCACAGATACATCTATTGCTGGGTTATCCATCAATTCTTGTGGTCGAATGCTCTCTACGAATTGTTACAACAGCAGTTTATCATCGACCTACGTTTTTAAAGGAGTTGATCAGTATAATGACACCTTTGGACAAGATGTTTTTACTGTA
>OZJO01001394.1:0-14686 GCA_900406225.1 Acrobeloides nanus
ATTTCATTTGGTTGTGTGTATTTCATTAATTATTCGTATATTTTTGGTGGCACCAAGCAACCAAATAGAAACTATACCTTTTCTTCAAAACTTTTTTCTTCAAAATTTCATCATTTGTAGCTTTTAAAAATATGAGTAGTGTATCGCAAAAAAGCGATATTTCTGTTTAGGGTGAACGCTAGCTATTCTCGAAACGCAATTTGAGGCGCTAGAACTATTTCGAGAGAATCCGAATTTGACATTTTCAAAGCGAAAAAACGCTTCCCTGATTCAGGAAAGGCCTGTGTATTGAAGCGAAAAGTTGCAAAAATGCGAAATTCAACTATTTCGAGACGCCATCTCGAAACGGGTTGAATGTATCTGAATATTGACACGAAAACCCTGAATTTTAAATTTTTTAAATATGCTTAATTATTAGATTTATTTAAAAAGAAGACGGCATTCTTTATAACTCGACGAGACGAACAAAACGACACAAAAATGATCCAATTGGATAATTGTTTCGCTTATTGAAACGAAAACTCTGATTCAGGGTTTTCGTTTCAATAACCCAAAACAATTTTCAAATTTTTGTGTCGTTTTGTTCGTCTCGTCGAGCTATAAAGAATGCCGTCTTTTCTTTTTTAAATAAACCTAATAATTAAGCTTATTTAAAAAAATTTAAATTTCAGAATTTTCGTGTCAATATTCAGACACATTCAACCCGTTTCGAGACGACTAGCGTCTCAAAATAGTTGAATTTCGAGATGGCTGGCGCCTCAAAAAATTTTAAATTTCTTCGAGACTACTAGCGTTCACCCTTAGCGGACTTCGACACCCTGAATATGGGCATTGTGGGAAATATAAAGATTGAAAAACAACCGAATGCTTGCTTGAAAACTAACCAAAATGGGTAGTTTCGGTTTGGAGAGCTCCTTCATTTGCCAAATTCGACTGTTTTGGCTTAATTGATTTGGTACGCTCGGCTTGCTTCTCAAAAAATCGATCACGATATTCAGTAGTTTTACCATTATTTACATCATCTAATCCGATTAGACGACCTTCTTGATGAGGACATTTGTGATTTCTGAAAGAAGTTTGTAGGCGGATAAGGAAAAATTTATCAACTTGGGCCAATGAAAACAGAAACCAAGGGTTACGACGCAACATGGGAATCGGTGTTAAAAAACTATGCCGCGTATAACGTTTTTCATGGCTAGCTTTACGAAAAATGTTGGCTATGTAGTGAAGTGGATAAGGAAGCCGCCCGTCCGATCTGACAAGTTAAGCAACGTTGGGCCCGCAGGTTCGATCTCACTAGGGCGAAATTTGATCTGCAAAAAACTTTTCTTACAAACAATGAAAGCAATGGATTTTCTTAACAGCAAAAAATTTTTACTCCATTCTTTGTAAGGAAAGTTTTTTCGAAATTTTCACTCAAGTGGGATCGAACCTGCGGGCTCAAAGTTGCTTAACTTGCCAGATCGGACGGGATCACTTCTTACCAACTTTGAAGAAAGTTTTTTGCTTTTCGGATTTAAATGGGCTTTAGACATGGTTAAAATAGTATAGTTTTCTTTTATTCAATCTCGTATTGTAAAATTTTTAATATCAAAATCAAATATCTTTACCCGCATTCACAAAGCTCACAGATACATTTTTCATTTTCGGATCCCGTCATTTTGATTAAAGAAATAAGTCTTCAAAATTTTTTGAATATGAATCCGGTTGAAGTCTCCAAAATCACGCTAGAACAACTAACCCAAAATGTAAATAGAAACTAGAATGTTTTCAAATCTCCAACCACAAAGACGAGACACGATTTTATGCAAAAGCATGGCAACAGCCTAACAAAGAGAAAAAAGTGCTGACAAAAACTCATAGCCTTCAATAGGGATGAATGGTTATATAAAAAATATCTTCCGATGAATAACCATTATTATTGGGTCCTTATAATTGTTATGTAGGTTTTAAAGTAGAGACTTTCGTGATTACGAAACAGTAAAGAAAGGTGATCAGCATTCAAGAACAATATCGTCATCTGTGACCAAAATTAGAATAAATGTTATTACAGGGTGTATAAAAAAACCGGAATTTTAGCAATTTTTTCATGTTTTTTCGACGCGAAAATTTTTTTCAAAAATCCTAAAAATGACCCAGCTCCTAAAATTTTGTTTAACATAACGAAACCTTCAAAAAATCTGAAATGTTCACTTTTTACAATTATTAAACAAGTCAATGAATACAAATTAACTTTTTATTTGTAAAACTTAACAAAAATGAGATCAATAGAAAACTTCATCTTTCTTCGAATAGCAGCATTATCTCTTCTGAGTGCTGATATACAGAACTGAAAATATAATTTCATACAAGCTTAAAATTTCATAATTACCATTATTTCCTCGAATAAACGCATCTCCATATTTGTTCTTCAACTGTCCATTTTGGTACTCTTCAGTTTGCTCCAAGGCAATATTCATAAAACCATCCAAACAAGAGAGGATTCCTGAAAACGAGAAGTTGACTCTGGAGAAAATGCTGCAGCATTATTCTGTACCTCTATAGTCGACACCCGAATTGAGTTTAACCACAACAGGCTTTCCAACAATCTGCTTTAGAAATTCGCTAGGATTTTGTCGCTTACTCATCGGATTAATATCTTGAGCCATTAATTTTCATAATCAACCAGTTGAAAGAGATTGAACTAATTGTTAACTAACAATTCACAAAGAAAATAAACTTTAAAATGGAATCCATTTATTTATATACTGTACAAATATAAAAATACAAGATGGTTTAATTAAAGGAGAACACTCACAGCAAGATCTCCGAAAAACAATTTTTCTGCAGATTTTTATAGAAAAGACCCTTCTAGGGTAATTTTGATGCGAAAAATAGATTGTGCACTTCTGAAGTTTGAACATGCTTTTCTGACTTTCATTCGTGAAAAATTTTGTTTTTAGCACAGTAAAATCTAAAAACTATTTTCTCGATGACCATATTTTCACGGATGAAGGTCAGGAAAGCATTTTAAAGTATCGAAGTCCGCACAATCGATTTCTCGATCAAAATTACCCTAGAAGTATCTTTTCTACAAAAATTTGCAAAAAATTTTTTCGGAGATCTGGCTGTAACGGTTACCCTCCTTTAAGGGCCGGTAATTTTCAATATCCTGCTACATTAAACGTGTGATGTGTGTTTGTCTATCTGAATAGACAATCTCGGGAACATTAGATTTAAACTCATTGCAAAAGTTGAAGGGGGCGATGAGAGAAGACGATTGACACAAAAAGCATCGAAATCGGAGACAACAAAATTTTTTCACTTTTTACCCCATGGTGAAAAGGTGCAAAAATCGATTTTTCAACAAGTTTTCCAAATCAGCTGGTTTGTTGTACTCGAGATTTTCAGATATGAGGAACACGAATCCGAAGGAAATTTTGACCACAGTAAGGAGTCGAATCAGTCAATTTTTAACAGAGGGGTATTTTACGTATACGTAAAATATCGAAATCGGAAAAATTTTTACAAGAGTATATACCAAATGGGAGCGTCGTGAAGAAGTGCCGCTCGGAGTTACTCTCGGATAAATCGCGGAAAGCTCGACTCCCAGTATATTTGACATGAAATTAAATATGGCATGTGTATTGAAATGAATTCTTATACTCAATAGCATAAAGAAGTTAGGATAGTTGAACTCGTCATTAAATAATTTTAAAGGTTAAGTTAGAAAAAGCATCTTAAGATTTGCAAAGAGAAGTGTTAGCATAGAGAATTCAGATTTTAAATAACTTTCAAAAACTATTTCTAACTTTAAAAAATTGATTGATGACGGAAAGAAACGATGGCCGATACCGGTATTTTTCATATCATTTACAATTCATATCATTTACAACGACACTAGGACAATTCTTCCAAGCGGACAATTGCCCCATGAGGACAATTTTTCTACACGGATAATTTTTATATATGGTTAAAGCTGCGTTCAAACATGTCAAAAAAGTTGAAAAATGTAACTTTACCTGATTTTCAATAAAATCGTATTGAAACGATTGGTTATGAAGCATACAATTTTATTGATTTTTTTGCTTCTTGACCAATAAAATTTTATGCTTCATAACCAATCGTTCGTCCTAGAGTATAAAAAAAACATTTTTCTACATTTGTTAATAAGAATCTACAACTTTACTTTAACCATATATAAAAATTATCCATGTGAGAAAATTGTCCTCATGGAGCAATTGTCAGCTTGAAGTAATATTCCTAGTGCCATTTACAATATACATGTACAAGGGGAGGGGGATTTACATAAAAATCAACAAAATAAAAGATGAGGTAACGAGAATATCGAGGTTTTCGATGAAAATTTCGTATTTTTCACGTAAATTCATTATAATCTCCGTTTTAGGGCCTCGATTAATGTTACATAGTCAAAAAATAGCCAGAAATATAAAGAAAATGTTATATAGTGTCAAGTACAGGGTGGTACAAAAAAAGTTACATTTTACCAGCAGCACAAACATAATAAAATGAAACTTTTTTGCGCCACCCGGTACAATTTTTTGTTAAATAAAATTTAAATATAAAAAGACACTAGTTCAACCAAATATCAGCCAAAATATGAGTAAAGTTCTTTGAGTTTTTTATAGTTGCATCGCCGGTATTTCTTGAGTTATCCATGTTTAATTTTCACCTTGCCCGCTATCCTCATCACTCTCTTCATAATCGTCTTCGCCGCCTAAAAGTATTAATTTGTAGATTTTTAATCAGTGATGTACCCAGATCCCATGAACTGAAAGAGAGGAAGAGGTGCGGTCGGTCAGAAAATTTGAACATACAATTCGACATAAAATTTCAAGCTAGAGCCCAAGAAGTGAATTTTTGAGAGGCAGTATACTTGACTCAAAATTGGATATTTAATGCTTACCTGAATCATCAGCCCCGTAATCATAAAAATCGTCATCGAGATCAATCATATCGACAGCCTCGTCATGTACTTTGGGCGCTTGTTTAATACAATATTCCTCAACCGTTTCTGGTACCACTACGCCGTCTTTTGTCGCGTCCGCCTTAGTTTGCTCCACTTGTTTTCTTAAAAAAAAGTATGATTTTCAAAAAAGCATAAGAATTAAATTTAAAAAATACATAACTCAATTGGCTCTAAGAGTTTAGAAAAGAAAAATAATTATAAAACTAGGTTTTTCAATAAAGTTAACATTTTCTTAAAAAGCAATTACAGAGTTTTATCCGACTCGATGAATCGAATAAAATGACATAAAAATTCTCTAATTTGGAGTTAGATTTTGGTTATTAAAAATATAAAATATATTTAAAGTAATATTAAAATTCGTTTTAGTTGTGCAATTTCCATTTTTTTAAATCCCTAGAGCCACTCAACATTATAAAAAAATTACACCTACTTTACAATCTTAGCATATTCATCATCGGCTCCATTACTATCTTTCCATTTCCTGTACATAACGGATGCATCGACATTTGCAGGCGACGATGTATTTGGCTCGTTTAGCAGCGATATCACCGACAATAAAATCGTCCGAACAGATTGAGTTGGATTCCAACGTTCGGATGGCAGTTCGCCACTATGCGGATCGTCTACTGGTGGGTCTAAAAATTTGAGTTCAAATCAAATCATACTGGTTACAATAAGTGTATTAGTATAAGAGAAAAAAGATACTATTAAGATTTGCCAACCCCTAGAAAAAGTTATTTTTTTACAGAATTTTTTCCAGAACGGGAACCGCTCCTCCCTTGGCTACGCCACTGAGATGAATACAATTAAATTATCAAATATATGAGTTGAAAATCCAAATATCATGGTAAAACTTACGTAAAATGGAAATGCACAAATCGCCATTCTAAAAAAAGCAATTAAAAAATTGAGAAAATTTGCATAAACTAACCTCATAAACATTGGGATGCCAGACTTTGCTTAGAAACCTCATCGTTGGCGGTGAATATGGATAATTGGTTGGGAATTTTAACATTGCTTTAAAATAGCCTCCCTAAAAACTGGGGGTTATTCAAGTCTGGGGCCTCAATAAGGTGAAAAAATGACCCCTTTAGCGTAATATTTAACTAGGAATCCAAAAAACGCAACCCCGACGCGTAAAAACACTTCCTTGACATTTTTTCAAGGAAAGTTTAATAGTATAACACAGAGATGCCAAGAAAATTTGTTCAAAATCAAAAAATCTGACTTCAAAAATCAAATTTTAGGAAAATCAGCAAAATGCTAACTTTCCATTATATTTCTTATAAATTTGGCAAATTTTCGCATCTTAAAAATCAGATTTTACACTGAAAGATCAGATTTTGCTAGATTTGGCATCTCAAACTCAGCACTTATCTGAAAAATTAGCAGACTTGGAACTCCTGATATAATATGTGATTCCTGTGCAAAATGAGGCCCTAAAGAGGGCCGCTGGGATAAGCGAACGTCGATGCACTTAATATCCATCATGATTGTTTCTTGTAGTTATTCAACGAACAATATTTGCTGTTGTTTTTAGGCTTTTATACTTTTCTTTGTACATGTTTGTACAAGTAGAAACACAGATCGTTTCTCTTATGTTATAAAAAACGAACAAGAACTGCGTTATAACATTTTCAAGTTATCTGAACTTTTCTCGAAATAGTGTCAGGGAAGTTTTTTTACGCTTCGGGAATGCGTTTTTGAATTCCTCGTTAGAAATTACGCTAAAGGGGTCATTTTATGAAAAAAATTTTCACTTTTTTTCACGTCATTGGAGCTCCAGACTTGAATAGCCTCAAAATCTGTTATATAAAAAGCTCCAAAATTTATACAAATCACATTTTGTAATGCAACAGGCCTCTGTTTTAGAGGCGATATAGGAAATGACAGAATTCGAATACTGAGAGATATAACGTACAACTGGCAAAAATTTTTTGGTTTTTATAATTTTTGATAAAAATGATCAATATGCCTAAATTTCTGACCCACTTTTTTGTCAGTTGTATTCTGAGATCATCCATAAATTATATTTGCATAATTTTTTCGTGATCCACTCCCAAGTACCGTTAGATTTATTGACTGTTTCAACGTAAAAAATTTTAATTTTAAACAAATTTGGCCAAACCGTTAGATTTTTGGAGACCTCTCTCCTTCAAAAAACCAATTTATAGATGGTCATTTCCTTAGAAAATAATGTTCAGCATTATTAGTATCATAAGACAAACCTGATATAGCGTTCCTGGAGGGCCAAAAATCGCAACAGTCCATTTAAAAATGTTTTCATCATCTGCAGTAACAGTGAAACCTTCAACGGGAGACTTTTGTAAATTTTTTAACTCCATTTGCAGCGTACGAATCGCAGAAGAGGCTGAAGACCCTGGCAAGTGACTAGCGTTTTGAAAAGCGTGTTGGTGTTGATACGAGGACATTTTCAACAAACTTTTATTATAGAAATATATACCCGTGAAAAGAAGCGAAATATATAGACTTCAATAATGAAAGCACCTAAAAAATAGAGGAATCAATTCAACAAAACAAAGTTCATAAAATAAAAATTGCGAAATCAGTCAAAGCTTTCTAACAGTTTATCAGTAATCATAAGAGTGCTCGTTAGTCGTTGTCGCGCCCAAAAAACACTGTTAAATGAGCTGTGAAACGTTAAAAAAACTTATGGGTAGCCCCTCCTCCATGTTTTGCCCAAATTTTTTGAAAATCATAATAGCCCCCTCCCCATTATGATTTTTCACCAAATTTTTTCGTTATCTTCACTAAAAATGTTCAAAATTGTCAATTTTTCATCAAAATTTCATCATTTATCGCCAAAAATAATCGTCATTTTCAGCTTAAAAATGGGCAATTTCCTATGGAATTTCGAAATTATGACCTCGATCTTCTTCGAAGATGAGAAGTGAAGTCCGAGAACTTTTGGATCAACCAAATAAAAAAAATCAGCTATAATCGATAGGTTTTTGAACATAGAGCGCGCCATTTTGGCTTAATTTTAAGCATTTATGCATAATTTTTTGTGTGCCATGCTTAATTTTTTCCTTAAAAATTGATGGACATGCTTAATTTTTTCTTTAAAATGCTTAATTTTCAAGCAAAAATGCTTAATTTTTATTTTAAAAAAATCAATAACAACCCTAATTGGACCGCATAAAAAGGTAGATTAAAAACAAAATTTAGTCTTTTATCGAGTGTTTTTCTCAAGCCATGTTGTTGACATGACACAGTTCACATTTCTTCGTTAGTGTGGCTGTGATGTCAGATGATTAAAAAAATGTAAACATATAAATTTTTCACGCCCATCGTCTCGATAATCAATACTTTTCAAACTATAAACAAAGTCAAGTGAATGCGACAGAGAAAATTACATTGCGAAATTTGCTACAGTCAAAGGAAATTGATTGAAAATTGAAGTGGGGGGATTTCTTCGTACAAACTTTTGAACAATCGGGCAAATCCCTTCAATTTATTTTTTATTAGAAAAAAAAGTTAAAAAGTTTTCTTATACAGGGGAGGCAAAAGTCCTGGCCTAGGCGGACAAAAGTCTTGACATTGTCAAAAACACTGAAAAGGTGTTTCTCGTTCAGAATTTTCGAGAAAACACTTTTTTGAAATGTCAAGACTTTTGTCCGCTTAGGTCAAGACTTTTGTCCGTCTAGGCCAGGACTTTTGCCTCCCCCTGTATATCAGGGGGGCAAAAGTTTCAGACCAGGTGGACAAAAGTTTCCGAATATCGAATCGGTGTTTTTTAGCTTCTACTACTTGTTTAGGCATTAGACAACCGTTTTGGAAACATTTGAAATTCTGAAACTTTTGGCCACCTGGTCTGAAACTTTTGCCCCCCCCCCTTCTGATATTGGGTTGTTCAGAAAGTTCCCGGATTTTTTACATGAATTTTGACCCGAAAATTATTTTTAAAATGACCTCTATATGGGTAATTTTATGCGGAGAATCGATTGCGCGCATTCTCGAAGCGTGAAAACGCTTCCCTGATTCAGGGAAGGAGTGGGTGTATTAATGCGGAAGTAAACTAAAATTCGAGTTTTCGCCGGAAAACCGATGATTTTGTCATTTTCGTGGCTTGAAAAATTTTCAATTTTTGATGAATTTTTCAAAGCGCAATTAAACCGATCTTGATTCAACTTGAATCATTTTTTGTTTATGATTCACAAATTAAAACCTTAGTAAAACTAAAATAGTACAAAATGATTCAAAACCTTTGTACCGTACAATACAAAGTCGAGAAAAATTAGTCAGAATTTGAAAAGTTCATCAAAATTGAAAAATTCGTTAAAAATTGAAAAATTCCTCAAAAATTGAAAAGTTTGTTAAAAAATTTCGAAAAAAAACATGAAAAAATCGCCCAAATTCCAGTTTTTTTATACACTCTATAATAAAAATCTTAACTCACGTCACTTGAAAAATTACTTTCAACTTGAAACGATACTGAAACAAAAAATTGCAATATTGAAACAAAAAATTGCACAACTAAACCGATTTTGATTCAACTTGAATCATTTTTCTCGATTCAACAAATGAAAACCTTAATAAAACTAAAATAGTAAAAAATTACTCAAACCTTTTTAACCGTACAATACAAAGTCGAGGAAGTCGAAAACCTTGTGACCTCATAGAATGTGAAAAGAACGAAATACACTTTGATGTAAGCACAATTTCAATCTATGAACAACAATGCTCGTGCTAACAGGGACTGAAAGAAAAACGAGAAATAGCCCATTTTGAGGAGAATATACCGATGAATACAACTCAACTGCACTACAAACCACTCTGTTCTCTCTCTCTCTTCTCATCGTTTTTCTCGACGAGAGTTGGCGAGCACACGGCTGTGCTGAGACGTTCTTCTCAGCTGGTCTAGGGGGTGTGATTAGTTGTGTGAGAGACCACATGACAAAAAGAAAATGGAGTCTGGCTGTTTAATGCACATCTGCTAAGAAGGTTCGTTCGGACGAACCGGCTGGTGCAGAACGGCCTCCTCTATGCGCGAGTATTCATTTTTTCTATTTGATAATAAAGGAAGCGTAAGAAGAAAATACTAGGTGTCACAAAGACGGGCGTCCGTGTGGCCAAATCGAGAAGAGAGAAAGAGAGGTGTTCTTCTAAATTCTAGTATTTGTGCCTAGCGCAAAATGTCACTGGCAGGGAGTTATTTGCGAATTTAATAACAACCAGAAAAGCATCAAAACAACAAAGGAGACGATGGTTCGTTCAATTGTTGATCTCAATTTTGATATGGCCGATCAATTCGTGCTATTGGACTATGAATCCGGAAAAGCTAATTGTCTCGCTCATCTCTTATTTTGCTTACAACAAATGGCTAGTTGAACAACTCCAGAAATAGAATAGGCTCAACATTGAATCATTGGCAAGCCACGAAAATTACGCCAAAAATTCGTTAAAAATAGAAAAATTCATCAAAATTGAAAAATTCATCAAAATCGAAAAATTCTTCAAAAATTTTCAATTTTTGATGAATTTTTCAATTTTTAAAGGGAGTATAAATTAGGGTCCTTTCTCCAAAAAATTTTTTTTGAAAAATGGCCTTCTAGGGGTAAAAATAGGGTGAAAAATCGATTGCACACATCCCCGTCGCGTGAAAATGCTTCCTTCAGCTTGTTTTCGCGAAAATAGCACTACTTTTAACGTGAAATAGTGCTATTTTCGCGAAAACGAAGTGAAAGAAGACTTTTCACGTGACGGGGATGTACGCAATCGATTTTTCACCCTATTTTACCCCTAGAAGGTCATTTTTCAAAAAATTTTTTTTGGAGAAAGGGCCCTAATTTGCACCCCTTTAACAAATTTTTGACTTGAAAATTTTTCAATTTTTAACGAATTTTCAATTTTTGACTAACAACCAGAAAAGCATCAACACAACAAAGGAGATGATGGCTCCTTCATTTGTTGATTTCAATTTTGATATGGCCGATCAATTCGAGTTATTCGACTACGAATCCAGAAAAGTTGATTGTCCCGCTCATCTCTTATTTTGCTTACACAAAATGACTAGTTGAACAACTCCAGAATAGGCTCAACATTGAATCACTGGCAAGCTATGAAAATTACAAAATGAAAATATATCAGACACGAAAAGTTTGGTAAAATCCAAATTTTGATTTATTTATCAAATGCATAAACAACATAAAAGATATGAAAAATATTCGATTTTAGCACGTCTGTTTCAAGCGGCAAAAAGTCTGTGCCAAATTTTGTTTTTAGTTCATTTTTGATACTCGGGGGAGGGGGGTTTCGGATATGGGGAATACGAATCTGATGGAATTTTTAAGTTTTGACTTCAGCGGGTGCCTCTACATGGGAGGGGGAGTGGGAAAAACGTCAAAAAGTCAACTTTTTAATTATTCTAAAACATTGGGGGGGGGGGTCCAACTTACGACCGGGTAGAAAATTTTTTAACAAGTAACCCTTTGGGGGTAATTTTATGCGAGGAATCGATTGCGTGCATCGAAAAATTTTTCCGGGGGTCAAAAAATGGAAAAAATTAGGGGTTATAAGTTTTAACCCGAACAAAATCATTTTTAGGGGTAATTTTATGCGGGGAATCGATTGCGCACATCGAAAAATTCTGAAAAAATTTTCGGAGTGTTGGGGTTAAAACTTATAACCCCTAATTTTGACGCAATTTTTTCCATTTTTGGACCCTTGGAAAAAATTTTCAAAATTTTTCGATGCGCGCAATCGATTCCTTGCATAAAATTACCCATAAATGGTCACTTGTTAAAAAAAATTTTCTACCCGGCCGTAAGTTGGACCCCTCCCTTAAACGCGATCCGTCATAGAGAAAAAATTTTTCACGAAACGTACTAGGCGTGCACCCCCTTTAATTGATCGAGTTCGATTACGCAGAGTCATAATTTAAAACTTTTTATGCAGCCATATTTTTTATTCGTTGCAACGGACCATCCATTAAAGGGGGTCCCGTTTGAGGTCCTATCTCCGAAAAAACTTTTTTTCTCCAAATTGACTAATTTTGGGTACTTGGGGGTTTTCAGACACGAGAAATCGATTGGCGCAAGTCCCGAGTTCCGAAAAAATTTTCATGACCCCCTAAATTTTTGAGTAAAAATTTCGATTTTTGAGAAAAAATTCGAGCGGCCCTATCTCCGAAAAAAATTCTTTTCCCCAAATTGGCTGATTTTTGGTACTTGGGGGTTTTCGAAAATGGGGTACCCCGATAGGGGGTCATAAACATTTTTCGGAACTCGATAGGGCCGATCGAATATTTTCTCCAAAATCGAATTTTCGCTCAAAAAAAGAAATTTTTACTCAAAAATTTTGGGGGTCGTGAAAATTTTTTTGGAACTCGGGACTTACGCCAATCGATTTCTCGTACCCGAGTACCAAAAATCAGCCAATTTGGAGAAAAAATTTTTTCGGAGATAAGGTCACAAACGGCACCCCCTTTAATTCTTTTATACTCGTCTATGCTTATCCCTCATAAAAATGCTTTATAATTTAAAAAAATAAAAATATAGGGATCTAAAATTGGACACTATAATTTTCGCCACGCTAATTTTCGTCACTTTCATGTCAATAAACATATTAATTTCAGACTAATTGAGTTGCCTGATTTGCAAATATATATTGACACAAACGTGAAAGTTGTCGTGGCGAACATGAAACGTGACGAAAGTTATAGTGCCTAAAATTGTCCACTAGCTGGCGTTGCATAATTAGATCGGTGAGGAGGCATCATCATTTGAACCAAATTGACATACGTTGTAGCACCTTGAGGATTTGCAGGTGTTGTGTCGTCTAAAAAATTTCGTCCCAACTAGGTTGAATTTAAACTGGAAAGTGAATGTGCAAAAAAACTAACAGAAAAAAAAGAAATGCGTGAAAGTTCAAGCAAAATTTAAAGTTTTCACTCAATTTTTTAGAAAATTTCCTCTTTGATTCATTTTTGTTGCTTCTATATGATTTTACGTCACTTGTCAATGTATGCAAATCAACTATGTTGTGGAAACTTTTCCGGCTCCAAGCTGGATTCAAACCCGTGATCTTGTGGCCACGAAGCCGTTTTCTTTTTTGTTACTGCACCACCGAGGCTTGAAAATGGAGAAACGTCTTTTCAAACCAAGTAATTCTGGGGAAAAAGATTTCCCGAGAATTCCCCTGGGGAAATTTGGAAATTCCAACCTTGTTTTCAACAGTTACGTTGATTAGTGCGGACACTGAAGGAAGTTTAAAAATTTTTGTGTGCTGTGGAAAACAGATTTTAAAACTTTCTGTGGTTTGCCTGAACTGCAATAAAAGGTTGTTTATTGAAACGAAAAGATTCTAAAATCGACAACTCTATAGAGTCTCAAAAACAAAGTTGAATGACTCTTTTTTTTCACAGTTGCAACTAGTTGTTCAAATATCAAATCTTTGTTATTATAAACAGATATGCAATATAAAAGTAATTTAAAAAATAGATATGAAAATAAATATTAGGTTGGTCCAAAAATTCGTAGCGCTAGTTTTTGGTATATATCTCGCTAGGAAAGGCATTGCATTTCAAAAAGTAGCGCTACGAATTTATGGAACAACCTAACACATTCAAAATAGAAATATGAAAAAGTGCAGTGGCGTAGCCAGGGTGGGGGAAGGGGTATAGTCCCCTCCGAAATCTGAAAAATAAAAAAATTTCCCTTGATCCCCCTTGGTCACCTCCATGATTTTGCCCAATATTTTTGAAATTTTTTAAATCCTAATGCTCCCTCCATTAGACTGTTCACAAAAATTTTCAATTTTTCACTAAAAAGGCCATTTTTTCACCAAAAAGCCCAAAATTTGATAAATTTTTATCCAAAAAATGGTAAATTTCTGGGCATTTTCAGCTTAAAAATAATCCTAGATCTAAGCCTAAGCCTAGATCTAGACCTAAGCCTAAGCCTAGACCTAAGCCTAGATCTAGACCTAAGCCTAGGCCTAGGCCTAGATCTAGGCCTAAGCCTAAGCCTAGATCTAGACCTAAGCCTAAGCTTAAGCCTAAGCCTAAGCCTAGATCTAGACCTAAGCCTAAGCCTAAGCTTAAGCTTAAGCCTAAGCCTAGATCTAGACCTAAGCCTAAGCCTAGATCTAGGCCTAAGCCTAAGCCTAGATCTAGACCTAAGCCTAAGCTTAAGCCTAAGCCTAAGCCTAAGCCTAGATCTAGACCTAAGCCTAAGCTTAAGCTTAAGCCTAAGCCTAAGCCTAGATCTAGACCTAAGCCTAAGCCTAGACCTAAGCCTTGGCAGAGATTTTATGCCACCAACTGGCATCTGCCCAAAAATTTTACACTTCAGCCCCCTCCGAAATTTTTTCTGGCTACGCCCCTGAAAAAGTGACATTATTGCTTTCAAACTATTAAACTATTTTTGGCTACCCCTATCTTTTTTTATATCACACAAGTCATCCATATTTTTAAAAATAAATTCATTCCCGAAAAGTTGTTTCTTCTACAATACAATTTTGATACTTAAAAATATTGAAAAAAATTGCATCAAGCACATGCGAAAAAATCATTAAAAATGGTGCTAAACAGTATTAAAACTTTCAAGAAAAAAGTGATGTGTTCTTGATAGATGGGCATAGCACATTCGTTTTTTTGGCGATAGACTATCACAGCTCATACCACATACCGCCAACAAATCCGGCTTTCCACCGGCGAACTGGATCAACAATCGTCTTGCTGCGTTGTAGGCCTCG
>OZJO01001394.1:14786-32541 GCA_900406225.1 Acrobeloides nanus
CGCTGCTTTGTCACTGCACCACCGAGGCAAGTTTGAGGGAGGGAAAATTTTCATACCAAGTTGTTGAAATAAAACGAATTTGTTCTTGGCCAGGAACTTTTGAAACAACCTAATAAAACAATACGGGAACTTCCCGAACGACCCAATATAACGAATTGAAAAAACATTTACCCGATTCCCATAAAAACGCAGAGCAAACCACAGGTTGCAAAAGCCATCCATGCCCAGAATGGGATATGGTCTTTGGGAGGTGATGGACTACGATATTTTTCCGCTCTTTCAAGAACAACCACCAAACGCTGGATCATGTCGTTTAGGACCTAAGAGATATGTTATGACTAGGGGGTTGCTCTCATTTTTTGGAGCTCGGATTATTACCACGCCGAGAACGTGGAAATACAGGTAATATGAAATTGGGCAAAAGTTTTCGAACCTAACCGCGACTCGAACCCGGACCAGGCTCCTGGCTACTGTCCAAGTGCACTACCATTGTGCTACCGAGGCCTACAACTGATTCCCCTTAATTGGTAAAAACTTGTTTGTAAAAACTTTCATTGTTTGTAAAAGAAATTTTTTTGAAATCAAAATTTTGCTCTAGTGGGAACGAACCTGTGGGCCCAACATTGCTTAACTTGCCAGATCGGACGGGCAGCGCCTTGGACCATTTGACCATCGCCTCCGGACTTTTTTTCCCATTGGCGGCGAGAACGGACTTTATTACCTTTTTTGGAGTTCAGAATACACCGTCAAGTATTTACCAATTAACGGGTATCATTTGTAGGTCTCGGTAGCATAATGGTAGTGCACTTGGACGATAACCAGGAGCCTGGTCCTGGTTCGAGTTCCGGTCGGGTCCGAAAACTTTTGCCCAATTTCAGACTAGGGGGTTGTATCGAGATCTCGAAAATTTTGATCACAAAATTGGGCATTTATAGCGTTTTCGAAATCTCGAAGTAAAAAAAATTATGCAAGTATTATATCGTACCCTCTGCAATGGATATCCATTCTGAAGCCTTTCGTTTTCCTCATCAACAATCCGTTGTAGTGGTTCGAGAGAATATGGCATTGCATGAAAACCCTCGGCTAACCCGAACCTTTCTGCCACTTGAGACCCGTATGAGACAAAAATAACCGGCAGTCGATTTGATGAAGCACCTTGATGTTGAGATGAATCAGGCAATGAATCAGGAACTAACTAAAGATTGAACAGATTTGGTTTTACGAACCAGGAAAATATACCTGTGCTGGTCGTTGAAGCACCACCAAGATGAGAATATCTTCACCACAACTCGAAAAGTCCCATCTCTCTCGAACTATTCGTGCAAAATTGTGTGCATACTCATAAATTGAATCGCTAAAATATTTTAAATTCAATTAAAGGAGAAGGGCCGATTAAGACAGTTATCTCAAAAAAATTTTCGACAAACTTAAAAAATGTTCGAAACGATGAAAAAAATACTGTTTTCGAGGAAAAATCGAAAAAAATTTTGGAGGGACAATCTTGTTAATTTTCCGACGACCACGCAGGGATGCATGGGAGGGATATTTGTTCATTTCTCGAGAAGATCGAATTTTCACCATTTTTCTGCGGTTTTCAGATTGGAGGAGTGCGTGCAATCGATTTTTCGCATACAATTTTTCCTAAATGGGTAGTTTCCGAAAGAAAATAGAAATTTTTTTTGCTAAGTTCAACGTTAAGTGGCGGTCAACCAAGGGGAACTTGCTTCAAAATTTTTTTTGGTGTTTTTTGGCTATTTTCGAACATGGCCCAGGAGATCCGCAAGTTCAAGGTGATGAAGAGTTTGAAGATGAGCACCCACCCTATGAAATGCGGCCAAATCGGCGATTATTTTGCTGAACCCTAGTTGATGGTGGAAATTTCGAAAAAGCCCTAGATATCCTTGTAGAGCATCTTCAACTTGTAAAAAATTTAAATGAATTAGTTGAAGCGAAAATCGCCTGAATCAGGGTCAGGTACATAAGCTTAAGCCTAAATTTAAGGCGACCGGGCAACTGGCATAAAAACATCTGGCATAACGGACAACTAACATAAAAGTCAACTGGCATAACGGACAACTGGCATAACGGACTATTGGCATAACGGACAACTGGCATAAAATACAACTGGCATAAAAGACAACTGGCATAATATTTTGTACGTTTTAAAATGAATTTTACATAAAAAATAATATGCCAGTTGTCCGTTATGCCAGTAGTCCGTTATGTCAGTTGTCTGTTATGCCAGTTGACTTTTATGTCAGTTGTCCGTTATGCCAGTAGTCCGTTATGCCAATTGTCCGTTATGCCAGTTGACTTTTATGCCAGTTGTCCGTTATGCCAGTAGTACGTTATGTCAGTTGTCCGTTATGCCAGATGTTTTTATGCCAGTTGCCCGGTCGCCAAATTTAAGTTTAAGCCTAAGCTTAAGCCTAAACCTAAGCTTAGTTGATGGTGGAAATTTCGAAAAAATCCTAGGTATTCTTGTAGAGCATCCTCAGCTTGTAAAAAATTTGAATGAATTAGCTGCGCACATTTTACAGTAAATTAACTTGCAAACTTCAATATTTTTGCGTTTAGGTGATATTGACTTTATACTTCAATGAACTTTTTGAGTCGATAGCGTAGTGGCAAGGCAGTTGCTCTTTCATCTAAAGAGATGCGGGTTCGAATCCCACTAGCGTCCGAATTTTTTTGCCTTTTTACAAAATTTTCTCTATTTTTTTGCCTTCATTTTTGTGTATGAAGACAGATTGTAACAATTATTCATTTATTTCGTTGTGCTCACTGTAAAATTTTTGTGACGAGAAACCCTTAAATCAATGATAGTTCCGACCTACTGGAACACCCTGTATAAGCAATTCAATTTGAAAAAGATCGATGTCTTAGCCACTTGACTATCATGCTCCAACTTTTTTCGTCGAAACGGAGTTTACATAAAAATTGAAAACTTACGCTTTCGTTAAATGTTCTGGTTGATATTGAGCCAATTGTACGAGTGAACGGTTCATCGGGCAATGATCTCGACTACAAATGGAATTTCAATTTTGCAACTACAGTAAACTCTCGTTAAGTGGGCCACCCTAGAGGGGTGGGGGCCGCTTATCGAATGTTTTGTTAAAAACTATACCCCTCATTTTTTAATTTTTACAAAAAATTTTGTTAAAAAATACTATCACCATCGTGTTCCCCATAGCCAAAAACCCCGAGTACAAAAGATTAGCCGTTGTATATATAAGCGGGTCCCCTCCCTCTCAAAAATTCGATAAGCGGGCCACCCTAGAGGGGGGGGGGCTTATCGAATTATTCAGGGGGCCCGCTAATCAGGATGCCCGCTTAACGAGTGTTCACTGTATCTTTTTGTTGTGCTATTTGCCTCGATTTAACTTGTTGTTCGAAATTCTTACCCATATAAATCACTAACAGCACCATCTACTGGAAAAATTTCTCTCAAAAATGCGAACCCAAATTTGTACCAACAATTGAGCCCCTAAAAATTCATCTTTTCATTCAGTTTTCAATGACCTGATCGAAATGTTATCTCACTTACTTTCGACTTATTGCAAATGCATTTGTGTTTCCTTTCATTGTAAACCCGTTGGAGGAAGGTATCGACAAGATGAGCTAAAATCTCCCATATTTGTGTAAAAAAAATTAAATTGCCCACCTTCGGACATACTAATCACATTATCTGGATCACAGATTAGACCATGATCAAGCTGAGGATCAAGAATTCCACAGTGTGCTCGATCATGCACGTTCGGATATGCACATGGGGTTATGGAGGACAGTTGTTGAGCACTAAAAAATGATTTTTTTATGGATATATTTTTTGTATATAGGATGCTCAATTACATGTTTACGTGCCATTTTTAATTTATCATTCTCAACAAAAATTCATTTCCTGATTAATTTCTGTGTCTCGACAAGGCAATAACCTATTTTGCCTAATGCAACGTCATTCGAAAAGTGTCTTTTCCTGTTTGCCAAGAATAATAGTAGTGGGAAAGCAAACGAGCATCAATCTCTTTATGGTATTAACGAAGATTAATCTTGAAAGAATCTCTCCTACGTACGTCAGGTTATAAATAAGTATGCCTGATTGAATGGAAATAGAAAAAAACACTAATTCGTTTTGTAAATTTTCTTGAACAAATCTTACGACACAGATTATTCTTTTTATATTACAGTCAAACCCCTTTAAGCGGATCCCCCTCGGGAGGGGATCCGCTTATAAGGGGGTCCTCGGGAGGGGGTCTGCTTAAAGGATTTTAAGGGGGGAGTCCGCTTATACGGGGGTCCGGTTAAGGGGGTTTGACTGTATTTGTATAAACACGGAAACTTTTTCGAGAGTTGTTCAAAGTTGTTTTTATAGCTTGTACTCCGTTTGTTCCAGCAACGTTATACGATTGACTTGCCAGATCGGACGGGCGGCCTCCTTATCCACTGCACTATAAGCGCCAACTTTTTTTCGTTCGGCGGGAAACGGAGTATAATATTATAGCTCAAGATTTCCCTGATTCAATAAAAATTGTTTACTGACACGATTGATCAACCATTACAAAATTCAACCTTTATATTTTTTTCGATTTGTCTCCAATTTTTTGAAGTTTTGTCAAAAAGTCAACTTCACAAAAATTGTAGATCTTGATTTCTAGAATCTCGTAGGCGAACAATTTGGAGCTACTACACAATAGGAGGGTTATCCACGTGAAAAAATTTTTGAAAATTTTCTTCTGGAAATGACCCCTCTAGGGGTAAAAACATGCGGGGAGTCCGAATTTGACATTTTTGAAGCGAAAAAACGCTTCCCTGATTCAGGTAAGGCCTGTGTATTGAAGCGAAAAGTCGATAAAATGCGATTTTTGCCTAAAAACGATCCCCTCCTCCCTCTTTTTGAGGTAAAAACATGCGGGGAATCCGAATTTGACATTTTTGAAGAGAAAAAACGCTTCCCTGATTCAGGTAAGGCCTGTGTATTGAAGCGAAAAGTCGCAAACACCCCTATTGTGTAGTAGCTCCAGACTTTCAGTACAGTATGAACACATTGCTTCCTGAGTAGCTTAAGCAAAAAATCTTCAATTTAAAATTCCATTTAATCAAATTCCCACAAATATCAAATAGATAATAGATATTTTTCTCAAATTTCCTTTTTTTCTTTTTTCTAATATGTGATTTTTCACACGCAAAAATTTTCTTTTCTCCAAATTGCATTTTTGTTTGGCAAAACTTGCGCTTGAATCATTTTTTGGAAGTGCTAATGAGGGAGGCAATTAGGAGAGAGCTTTGGCTTTTTGTTAAGTTTGTGGTAAGAGAACTTCTACGTGATATTCCGACGCTTGAAAGCTTTGACATAAATGAAGGCAATCGACGAGACAGCCGAAGAGTAGGCACTTCGATGTTTCCAAAAACAGGAAGCGTCCGAACTGAAACTAATGAGCGAGAAATAGAATTTAGTGTGTTTCTTGCTAAAGGCATTTTTGTGCTTTGACATTTGATGGATTCTTAGAAAGTTTTTAATGGTGAATGTAAAAGAGGAAAGAAGGAAGAATCTGTGATGTGATCAAGTAATAATAGAGAGCAAGAAACCATGAAATTTTTTTGCATATTAGGCAATTTTTATTAACGCTAATTGAAGCTGAATTCCACAGGGGCTTAATTCGGTAGCACCCCGTTTGCCCTATGTCCAATTGATGTCTGAAAATTGCCAATTCGAGACAATTGGAATTTCCATTGAGTGCTTACTATTTGAATAGTACGACAAATAGTACGAGCATACATGGGCAAGGGGGACTGTCCCCCTTTACTTCTTATTGGCCGAAAAATTGTAATACCACTTCTTATTTTAGCCAAAATCCGAAAAAACAAATAAGGATCCCCATCCCCCTCTATGTTTTTGTCTAAAATTTGAAGAAAAGTTGATTTATTGGGTAAAAACTCCTATATTTGGACCCACTTCTTAAATTTTTTTTTACCAAAATACATGAGCCCACTTCTTATTTTCGGGGTATAGGAGCAAATTCGTAAATTTTAGTTGGTAGCTAAAAAAAGGTCGTCAAATTACAAATCCGAAAAATTTACGTATGCAAAGACCACTTCTTATTTTGGGTCCCTGTCCCCTCTGCTTGCCCACGTATGAGTACGAGTTTTAGTACGCAAAACTCGTACTGTTCAAATAGTAAGTACCCTTTAAAATGTTCAAATTTTAGCCCAAAAATACATAAGTGATACTAGGGTACCAACTCCAACTTGGAGAGGGTACCCTAGTATCACTGGCAATATTTTTTTAAGTCTAGAAATAGAAATTTCTATTCCCAAAATATGGCCATTTTTCAGATGTTTGAGCTACGGATTAATTCAAAAACATACCTCACAAAATTTATACATAATAAATATTGATAGAAGATCAAAAAAATCTGAATCACCTGCCCAGAGTAGCCTTGAAAATCATGTCTGAATAAGGGCATACACATACTACTTTAGAAATATATGTCCATGTTGGACAGGAAAACATCAGAAACTATCTAAAAATTTATACGATTGCGTGATAAGATATAATAAAAAAAAAGTTGTCATAAGTTTTTTTTAAACATGAAAGATTTTAAAATTTGTCTCCAAATAAAAATTCCATCGAAAACATCATCATCAATTTTTAAAGATGAACAAAATTTTTTCATACATTCGAATATAAAAGTGATTTCCCCTTTTAAAACACAGAAACAAGATTCCATTTCCGCATCAAGAATTAAAACTCTGATTGCTTGACTTCACGCTTCAAGAGCGCGAGAAAATACGCAAAGTAAAGAAGGCGGGAAATCCTAAGCGAGCATGGCCATCATGCCAAGCAACACTAATAAAGATAATCGTGCCATTTTGCCCGCAGGCTGCCAAGAACAATCAGAGTACTAGTGGGAAAAAAGAGTGCGGCGTGAAATGAATGCGCCTCTTTCCCATATCATCTTTCCTCCTTTATTAGGGACAAGCCGACCGACCAGCGGTCTTCCATACAGACAGAAGATGACCGAGAAGAGAAAAAATATTTTATGAAAGCACAATATTAAATAAAGATGGCGAGAGGAGGGTGAGGCTTTTCTCATTATTTTATTCCCATTCGAGATTAATCAAATTATGTGCATCTTTACAGAAATATGGCCAATTTGTTGATGTTTTATTGAGGAAATGTTCACTTTGAAATGATTAATTTTTAAAAATAAATTTTTGATGTATTCAGTTGTACCATAATTTTCGGGCTTTCGAAAACATCGAAATTTTAAAAAGTTCTCCAAATAGGCTGCTGATTTTTCTACTAGAGGGTTTTTCGACATGAGAAACTCATGTCGAACAGAGTAGTGATGCTTCGAAATCTGTTATATGTAACATGTTTTTTAAAATTCTACAAAACTTGTTACATTTATGGGTTAACTATTATTGGTCTCAGATTAAGTAACTTTTTTAGATATCATGTGTAACAAGTTGTTTGGGAAATTTTCGAGGAAAATCAAATGTTTAACAAGTTTCAAGGATATTTTGAACTTGTTAAACATTTTGATCTTTCTCGAAAAATTTTCAAACAACTTGTTACACACAATAGCTAAAAAAGTTACTTAATTCGAGGCCAATAATATTAACCCATAAGTGTAACAAGTTTCGTAGAATTTCAAAAAACATGTTACATGTTTTGAAACATGTAACAGATTTCGGAGCATCACTAGTACAGAGCCCATAAGACTCATGACGGTCCCTAATCAAAAACAATTTATCAGAACTTAAAATATATAAAAACAACTATTTACAGAGATTTAGAAAAAATTATTTAACCCGATTAAAAACATTTGGTATTCCTTAAATCATTCTTTTCTTTACATCCTCAGAGTTCTTCAAATAAGGAATAGCAAATTCTAAATTTTGGCACCAAGAAGAAAACAATTAATAGGCGAGAAAACTTTTTTTCTGAAATTTAAATTTGGTTTTAAAATATCAATTGTGTCAAAAACAATGATAGATGACCAAAGTCTGAAGCCAAAATTTAAATTTAGTTTCACTTTTTCTTTCAAAATCCAATTTAAAAAAAATTTGTATGAAAGAGTAAGATCATGTTTATAAAAGAAGTATAATTTTCCAAAGTTTTCCCCCATTTAACACAAAATAAGCTATAACGAAATAAACGAACAAAAAGTTAACATATACATGTCCATAATTGGATACAACTATATTAAATTATAACAAAAGAGCATCATCCAAGCTCAGTTCTTCACCGACAATACGATGAGACAAGATATCAAATCCTGAGTTTGAAGTCAGTTCATTCGCTAAGGTCATTCTATCTGGTGTTTCACCTCGACTTTCCCCTAACATTAATGGCAGTTGAAGCGGCATGAATTCCTGCTGTTCGATCGAAAAACCATATTCATCCACAAACTTCATGGTTGGCACTGCCAAGTGTTCTTCGGCCGCTTTATTTGGCTTCTAAATGTGAGGATTTATGTTAACTCAAAGAATTGTATTTGTTGAATAACTCAGTTGAAATTTCAAAAAATAGCTAAACAACGAAGTGTTTTTTGGTGAAAAATTTTCAAAAATCGCCTATAAGGGGTATTTTCAAACGAGAAATCGATTGCACGCATCAAAAAGCCTTGAAAACGCTTCCCAGATCAATCACTTCAATGTTCAGAGGATACAATACCCCCTCACACTCATCCTCGGACCTTCCGCCTTTATAGTCATTCATCCATCCATCATGAGAGTTCGTGTACTCCCTCCTCTAATTCAAAAAAAAATTTTGCACTCTTTTGCTTTTCCCGACGTCATTTTGAGTGTTGACAAGCCTATCCACAGATATAAATTAACAACATACAATTTTTTTGAATGCATTAATTTTTTATCATGTACCCCCATGAAAGGCCATTCATCCTAAGGGACCGGTGTATCTCCCCTCCTGATAAACTATGACCATACCTCTTGTAACTTTTTCGATTCAGCCAATTTCATTTCCTTTCGATTTCTTTCTTTCGTAAATAATTCCTTATTCTCTTTGATAATTTTCTTCAACTTTCGCTGCAACAACGATTTCAATTCCGGGTCTTCACCAAGTTCTGCTTGTTGAGTTGACGGCTGTTTAGTTATCGCTTCTTTTGGCGCCTCCGATGCTCCACCAAACGATGAGACTGTCGATGAAATAGTTGAGCCTAATAAAATTGGAGTTTGTTTTATTGCAGACGTTGCCATACCTTTCGAGCTTCCAGCACTATTTAGACTACTATAATTAGTTGCATCAATTCGCGCAATTGCAGTAACTGGTAAATGTTGAGTTCGTCGTTGGTAATCCTAAAAACAAAGAATATATTCATTAGTACAGGATGAGTAAAAAAACCGTACCTTTGCGTTTTTTGGTGAAAAATTTTCAAATTTTTTTTCAAAAATCACCTATAAGGGATATTTTCATGCGAGAAATCGATTGCACGCTTCAAAAAATCTTGAAAACGCTTCCCAGACCGTATAATAGCAAATTGTATTTTCAAGTATTACAGAAGATTATTGAAATTGTTTTTTTGCAAAACAAATCAATAAAAATCATCGTCTGGGAAGCATTTTCAAGGTTTTTTCGATGCGTGTAATAGATTTCTCGCATGAAAATATCCCTTATAGGTGATTTTTGGAGAAAAATTTTTTTGCCAAAAAACGCAAAAGTACGGTTTTTTGGCTCATCCTGTAAAAATTTCAACAATTAAACTGTACGTCAAAGAAAATAACTTCTTAGAATGAATATAAGGAATGAACAAATTTCTTGCTATAAAACAAGCACAAGCTTTTTGTTTCATACAAATTAAAATTTTTTTAAACTTTTCGATCCATTTAGCACTACACAATCATAAAAAATTTCATATGGACTTACCTTCTTAACACTCGAAGACCCCAACCTCTTTTCAAGATCCAATGATTTTGCAAAAGCTTCCACGTGCATGAAAGCCGTCGTATTGATCGTTGGTGTTCGAGCTTCTGCTACATTAGGACGTTGTAAGACCGAGTGAATGTAATCATCGTGCTGTGTATAACTTAGTGGAGTTGGATTTGGCTTCGATGCGTTAAGATTCGTTGAAGTTAGAGCAAGGAGGCCGTCTACGGCGTCTCGAACATCCGAATTAGGCGCTAAAATAGCATGCATTATCGTAAGTAAAACAAATTTCACCTGTGTTTCCGTTTAGATAAATATGTGGAAAAACTATCTGGATCTTTAAAATTTGATCATTGAAAAAAATTTTTATAGTCAAAAACTAATTTTTGCCCACAATTAGATCCAAGAATCAAATTTTTCAGCATAGACTCGAATAAACAAAAGGTTTGAAACGATAATGGGAAAAACCAAAACTTTTTCCCATGGAAAAAGTTATAAAATTTTATTTGTTTGAGTCTATGCCACTTTTTCCACTATCCCATTTTTTGAGACATATGTGTTGGTGGGGGGGGGGGATGTCCGATTGATAAATTAATCGAACATCAAACTTAAATACACACCTGTAGATGTAGATGAAGTTAAAGAAGTACTAGCCAATGAATTGCTTGCATTTTGAGCAGCTATTTCTTTCTCGGTAACTACATTTGTCATAGTAGCAATTTGATCCTTACTTTCGGGAGCCAACATATGCAAAGTTTCCGATGGAGACACTAAAGCATTGAGTAGCGGATCTGGTTGATCTCCCAACAAAGTTGACATTCGGATACGCTGTTTCTGTGGCAACGAAGTAGTCGGCTTGACCATTTGCTTTCGACACATTTCAACATTTACTTTGCTTAGAAAACGATCACCGGAGTATTGCAACGACAATATGGAATTCTAAAAATTGTTGGTATGATTAAATCAGAAAGATTTTAAGACGTACTAGAGCCGCTTGACCTGTCGGAAAGAGCGATACTTTTTGCCGATTGCTTTCCTCGTTGAATTGCACATGGTTCACTTCCGGTTCTTTAACTTCATCCATGTTTGTTAACGGACTGATATGATGAATAATATCTCTAAAAAATGAAAATAATATTTTACAGGTTGCGTATGAAAAAACGAAATTTGGGCAATTTTTTCATGTTTTTCTTCAAAAATACTAAAAATGGCCCATATATGGGATAATTTTATGCGGAAAATCGATTGCGCACATTCCCGAATTTAAAAAGCTTCCCAAATCCTGATTCAGGAAAGTAAGAGTGTAAATTTATATGTTTATTTTTATATACACACTTCCCTGAATCAGGATCCACGAAGCATTTTCAAGCTTCGGGAATGCGCGCAATCGATTTCCCGCATAAAATTACCCCTATATGGGTCATCTTTTAAGGATTTTTGAAACAAATTCGAACCAAAAAACATAAATCGCCCAATTCCGATTTTTTCCGATACACCCTGTAAATAATTAAGTGAAAAATAACTTGTTTCCAATAATATCAAAAACTTACGGAACAAATGGAATTTCCTTCAATCTCTGAATTTCAGTAAGACCCAATTTTCGTTTTTCTTGCCCAGAATTCTTTGTTTTCTCCACTTGTTCGGCCCATTTTTCTCGATGCTGACTGTCAACTTTGTAGACGACTGTTGGCTCAGATGACATTCGATAGTTATGATTCTTTTTCTTGCTTTTTCGAATAACATCTCGGAATTTTCCAAGCGCTGCATCTAATTGACTTTCGTCTTCAAACACTTCTAAAATATCGAAAATTTAGATGTATCAAAAATTCCCCTCCCCCTTCTCTCTATAATACTATACACTTCTATGATACTCTATAAAAATTTCAATCTACTAGCCATAAAATTCTCTTTTCATCTCAACGTCTTGTTGATCAGGATTTTCAAATTCAAATCTTACCATTATCCATATCTTCTTCATGATCTGCATCATATTCACTTTCGTGAGTAGAATCTAGACAAATAGACTCCTTTGAACATACAAGTGGTTGTTTTTGAGTTTCAATGACATGGCTATGTGAGGTAGATGGTCCAACTTCAATCTCCATTGGAACATTTTTATCCTATAAAGAAAAATTTATTCCCTTCATAATATATTGGAATACTTAACAACCTTCCCATTTTTATACTATGACACGCCGCTGTCTTATAACAAGTGATGCAATTTTTAGCGACGTTGAGTTTTGAAAAAATTCAACTTTTGAGCTTGAGCTCAAACTCAAAGTTGAATTTTTTCAAATCTTAAATTAAAATCCAACTCAATTTGCAGCACTACTTATACAAGGGGAAGCATAAGTTTCGACCTAGGGGGACGATATACTACTGGCAATGAGGGGCAAAAGTTCTGAACAATCGTACGTTCGAAACTTGCTACTGGACGTTGAACTTCCACTGAAAGTTTGATTTGGTCAGAACTTTTGCCCCACGTGGTCGAGTATATCGGTCTCTGAAGTCAGAACTTTAGCCTCTCCGGTAACCCAAGTTAAAAACTCCACATACCAGATTTATATCAATTGATTCAGCTCTGGAATTTGGCGGTGTATTCAACACAATCACTTCTTTTTCTTCATCGGAATAAATCTTATAACGTCGTTTTTTGCCACGAGATTCCTTAAAACAACGAAATTACAATACAATTTTACTAACAAAAAGTGGCATACCAGAGTGCAAGGGGCCCGGCCTCCCCCAAAAAATGATAAAATTTTTCTTTATGGTCTCCCCTTTTATGTTTTTGCCCAAAATTTTTGTACTTTTTTCAAAAACCCTAATGGTCCCCTCATGATTTTTCACCAAAATATCAATTTTTCAGCAAAAATTGCATTTTCTGAGCACTTTTACATAAAAGAATATTTTCAAAAAACAATTTTCGCCTGCAGCGCTGTTTTTTTGGCTAAAACGTCAATAATTCAACAAAAATTTTCAAAAAAACAACATAAGAGGGGGAACCAGGACAATTTTTGGAAAAAAATACGAAAAAAACCATAAGTTAGGACCCTTATATTTTTGAGCCCGGCGAAATTTTTCCTGCGTATGCCACTGCTAAAAAATATCTATGAACTTACTTTGACATTATACACAGTCTCTTCACGAGTCGCTTCAGCCATTGCTTTAGTCTTGAAAACACTAGGATATAAATAATGATACTTCTTTGGCAATAGATGAATGTTAGGCAAAGGTATAATTCCTTGTTTCACTTGCTNCGCTTCAGCCATTGCTTTAGTCTTGAAAACACTAGGATATAAATAATGATACTTCTTTGGCAATAGATGAATGTTAGGCAAAGGTATAATTCCTTGTTTCACTTGCTCAAAGGTGCGCTTTGTCCAAAAGATATTTTCTGGCATATCAAGTGGGAAACAACAGGTCTTCGTATTCAGACCACGACAAGTCCACCAAACTCGTTGATAACTAACATTGTTTTCGACAAAAGTGTCAAGTAGCATCGGCTCCAAACGATCTGAGCATTTGGGACATAACGTTAAATCTGAATCTCCATAAGCCTGTAAATGAGATTGTTACTTGAATAAAAATAAAGTGGGTCGGAGTACTTTCAAGTAAGAATGATAAAAACAATAAAAGGCAAACCTCGGCAGGACGGCCCCGAAGTTGTAGAAAAAGCTCAAGTGTAATCTTGTCAAGGGCCGAATCCATCATATGTGTTATAGAAGAATAAAATCTTCGATCCTGTGAAAAAATTTAATGATCGTACATCACAGTCACATCAGATTCGGCCAATTTTTGGCATACTTCGTATGCAATTATTAGACGTTTTCAGACCTTTTATCACTTTCACCACGAGAAAAGTGCAGGGAGACCCTCGGTAATAATCGCCTTTTACAGTTTATTTTCATGAGTATTACTCTTTTTTAAACTAGGAGCAAGAAGAAAAACACGACTTACCGGCAGTTTGCTTGAAACTTTACCNTCACTTTCACCACGAGAAAAGTGCAGGGAGACCCTCGGTAATAATCGCCTTTTACAGTTTATTTTCATGAGTATTACTCTTTTTAAACTAGGAGCAAGAAGAAAAACACGACTTACCGGCAGTTTGCTTGAAACTTTACCGTTTTCTTCTGACATATACATAGAACGAGTCTTTCTTAATTGAACGAAGTAGTCTAATGGTGTCTAAAATGGTTGATTTAGTATTTGTGGAAACAAATCCATCACGATCTTTTGTGAGTTTGATTTTTGTGCTGCGAATACTAGGACGAAATATCAAATAGAGAACCTATTTCAATTTTTTGTGGGTGTCGATTCCTCCCTCCGAAAAAATTTTTGCAGGAAAGACCCTCTAGGTGTAATTTTGTGCAAGAAATGCGCGCATTTCCAAAGCGAGAAAACGCTTCTAAAACCCTCATACGGAAAACTTTATTCAGAATCTTCCTCTTCACTATCACTAAAATTTGTTCTAGTTGATCGTGAACAACATCTAGATATTCAACTAATCCATCATGCATCAATTCCACCAGACTTTCCTGGACCTTCTCTTCGCTTTTATTCCAAGGATTCTTCCACAATTATCTTTTTTTCACCGATCGCTTATCGGTCCCTTTTTGTAACCTCCTCTCCCTTAGACTTCGAGAAACATTCTTGAACTTCAGAAATTCTTCGATCTCCTTTTATTTCGCCATCTGTTTTCATTGAATGTCAACGCAGCAAGCATAGTCCGGACTTCGAACCCTTTTTTCCAATTGTATATTTCTTGGTTTTCCGGCTTTAGGACCTCCCAGTCTTCCACATTCTGAACCTCTTTGAAGTTTTTCTAGTTGGCAAAATTCTACCAATACAAATGTAGGCTTGTCTCCACCAACTTCAACATCTTCTTAGTCTTCTATTTCTTTACCAATTTCCAAATTATCGTTAACTTGCATTTCTTCTGCTTCAAATTCCATATCTGCATAAAATTCAATAGCTAAAAAATCTAAAAATTTTGAAGAGTCAAGAAATCATAAGCGAAGGACGTGTTTGAAGTTTTCCGGATGAAGGTTTTAGAAGCGTTTTCTCGCTTTGGGAATGCGCGCAATCAATTTCTCGCACATCTGTTCCCTCCCCACTGATAAATGTTGCAATACATCGCAGAATCAAAAATTTTGAACAAAAACGAAAAGTTTTCAAAAACCAAACTCCAAAATAAAGTGATGACAGTGTTTGCTAACAAACAAGTTTTGGCGCCACCACGCTTCTGGACCTACTATTGGAACCGCAATAGTGGATCCGGAAGCGTGGTGGTGCCCAAATTTTACGCTTTTAAAAAGCATTTGTGTGTAGCAGGCTTATTTGTTAAAACTTGAAAAATCGGCAGAAAATTCGGTTGCCATGAATGGCGGTAAAAATTTCATCAACTTTTTCATTGACTGTTTTATTATGAAATAATTTTCAGAGTTTTCGTTGTAATGTTCAAACTTATTTGAATTATTGTTGAGGAACTTTAAAACTAATTTATTTGTGCACAAAGTACAAGAAACGAAGAAGGACAACTTTTCTTGTACTTTGTGCACATAGATTAGTTTTAAAGTTCTTCTCAACAATAATTCAAATAATTTTGAACACTACAACGAAAACTCTGAAAATTATTTAATAAATAATACAATGAAAAATATGATGAAATTTTTTTAGGAACTTATGCACTTTAGCCCCCCCCCCCAAATTGGGAGGGGGGGGAGATAAAAGGAACCGACTTTGGGGAGGCTAAACGAAACCGATCGGTTCCATTTAGCTCAACGGTGTAGCCAGGATTTTTGTCACAAAAAACTTGTTTGGGTACTACTCCACTTTGGGGGGCCACCAACGTGGTTCCGAGTCGGAAAATTTTTTTTCTAAAAAATGACCCTCTAGGGGTAATTTTATGCGGGAAATCCAAAAAACGCGGTTTCAGAGCGTGAAAACACTTCCTTCACCGAGAAAAATGATCAAGCATGTGATTCTTGTGCGGTTTGTAGTCTAAAGAGGGCTGTTGGGGTAAGATAAAAGGCCGAAGAATTCTTCTCTGCAAGCACGGGTAAAGCTACCTTAGCATATACATCCTTGAGCTTCATATCTTGTAACTCTTGTATTGCAGTTTCTTCTTTTGTTTCGGATGAAACGGTACGAAGATCTTTTTAAAAGATATATAGGGATATTTCAACTTGTAAAAACATGTAGAAACATGAAGAGATTTTTTAAAAGTCGTACTATGCAAAAATGAGTACGACTTTTAAAAAATCTATCTTTTTTTCTTCAACTTTTATCAATCGGTTATTGAGGGTTATATTAATTTTCATTGGAGTATCTTTTGGCGCTATTTTCATCCGGATTGGAAAAAGAATAAATTTTCTGAGTGGGGGTGAGGTGTTTTCGTTCATAGGCCTGTAGAGGGGTACCCTTAGCTCAAAAAACATTTTTTCAAAAAATGTATAACAAACACCCTAACTGGCTATCCGAAAAAAGTAGTTTTGATTTAAAATTCGTGAAAACAAAAAAGTTTATTTTTCAAAAAAATCTTGGCTAATCCGTTGATTTAGCCCCTCCCCCAAATTGGGGGGGGGGCTAAAGTGCATAAGTTCCTTTTTTACTGCCATTCATGCAACCGATTTTTTTGTGCACTATAACTTTTGCCACGTTGCCAAAAAACTACTCACAAAATGTGTATAACTTTCGCCACTTTCGTGTCATTATACTTGAGATGGGCTGGGAATATTCCTGAATAATCTTGTTTGGGATTATTCCGGAATATTTCAGATTATGCAGATTAATCTGCCAGAATCTTTTGCGCAAAATCAAATCGATTCAAGCGGTATTCGAACCCGAGACCATTAGACTCGAATCCGGCGAGCACTATCACTGAGCCAGGTTCACGTTAAAACAATCAGGAGCCCATTTTTTTCAGAAAATGGGATTTTTTCAACAAAAAATACAATTTTCTCGGGTTTCCTGCACTTTTCATGGAACGAGATTGGGTGCATTCGATTCCTCGTGAAAAATTGCACCTAGAGGTCTGCCATAATCTGGAATATTCCGGAATAATCTGCCAGAATCCCATCTCAACATTATACATATTTATTGCAAATCAAGCAACTCAATTAGTCTGAAATTAAATATGTTTATTGACACGAAAGTTAGCGCGGCGAGATTCGTGGCAAAAGTTATAGCGCCTTTTTTGTGTCTTTTCAAGTTCTAACAAATAAACTTGCTGCTACACACAAATATTTGACGAAACCATACATGCACAACGGAAGGTGCTCCTCTCTAAATTCGTCGTTCGGCAAAAATTTAAAGATCAATTCGTATTTCGGTGCGAAGCAGATGAAATATGAAGTCGTATTTTCGATTCACATTTTTGAGTACGTCATTACTTTTGGTCAATTCGTATTCGACCTGCTTGTGCATGTATGGACTTAATATTATGAAATCGTTTGAAAATGGTTATTCACGGCTAGAGAACGCGTTTTAAACCTGATTCATTTAGTTTCCTCCTTTTGACACAAATTTGTGCGCCGTGCAAATGCTGTTTAAAAGAGTAAAAGTTGTTTGTTGGTTGACATTGTTATCACTTTATTTTGGAGTTTGGTTTTTGAAAACTTTTTGTTTTTGTTCAAAATTTTTGATTCTGCTATGTATCGTAACATTTATCAGGGGGAAGTTCGGAGGAATTTTGACACAAGCTCGGGGAATATGAATTATTGACTGGCAAAAGTTCGAGGAATTCCGCAAATTTTTGGGGAATTTCGGAATTTTATTTACGTCTAAACACTAGTGGTGCTTCGAAATCTGTTACATGTTTCAAAACATGTAACATGTTTTTTGAAATTCTACGAAACTTGTTACACT